>JARYGA010020653.1:0-86214 GCA_030545235.1 Helianthus tuberosus
AACAAAATCAGTCAAATCGTATACACAATATTATACTTACATATATAAAGTAGTATAGATATATTTAATAAAAAAATATAGATAGAGAATTTATATGTACCAACAATATCCATTTGAGGTCTCCTGTCATGCTTCAATTCTATAATAGAAGGGACCAATGGATATAAAGAAGCACCCCTTGGAATCGTAAGCATAAGTGAAGAAAGTTTTGTATATTCGTTGATGACAATTTTTTTCTCGGACCAAACTAACACGTAATTCTGGTACTTTGGGTACTCATGATAATTGAGATTCTCAATTTGGAAATGATTCAAGGAAAAAAAAACCACCCATCAATGCCGCGTCATTATATATGTGTATCAAATGTTGTGGGACGAACGCAACAATTTTGTGTCTCTAAAAAGAAAAGAAATTTAGTGGTGGAAAAACGCTTGGTCGTATAACACAAAGTAAATTAAAATAATGTTCTTACGTGTTGATCAAGAAAAATAACTACCAATCTCTTTTCATCAACGTCATGCCAAATAAACTCCACCTTAACAAAGAATATATTATACCATGCTGTATCATTTGTCAATGATGAAAATTCTTCAACGGAAAAATGATCAGACATATCCTATTAAGTGTTCAATGTTAGTTAACTAAAAAAATAAAAACTCCAGAAACTTAAATTTAAACTAAAAATGATTAAAATTAAACAACTAATTTAAATTTAAACTAATACATAGTTAAAAGTTACATAATTAAGATTCAAACTAATTTGAGAAAAAAAAACTACAGTCATCATCAAAGTTGTTCTAAGGTTCCCAAACCATTTCTTCATCCAATGGTGGTTCGTATTCCGCCCCAGGGTCAGTTTGGTACCCTTCAGCCCAACTCGGTAGTTCTTGTGTTTGACTGGGGTTTTCCACATAAGGGGGGTTTGAAGGTGGAGGATGCATAGGCAGTATAGGAGTGTTTGCCACCGGACGATGATGCCCCTCCTCAATTTGTAGTCCACCAAATTGTAGTTGAGCGAATGTATAGTCATACGCCCAATTCAACTCTTCATCCATCCAACCAAATGGATCATCAGGTTGAGGGTTTGTCACCGGATGAAGGTTTGACATCGGAGGTGGGTTTGCCATCGGACGAAAAGGGTTTCTAACTTCAGGGTTTGAAGTTAGAGGGATTGAATCAGGAAGGTTTAAAGGGCGACGGGATGATCGTCCATGGTTTGTTGATCCTTGTGGTTCAACGGGAATTGGATAACCACCACCCATACCTCTCAATTGATATTTGTTTGTAGTGATTTGTAAACTGAAAAATACAATTTTTATTGGATATAAAGATCTATTTTAAAGCAAATAAAAATAGTTTGGTTAAATATAAAAAAAAGGATTGTGTAAACTGAAACATACAATTTTTATTGGATATAAAGATCAAATTTCTTACCATGTTAAAAATTAACATCAAAGTAAACTGAAACACAAGGATTGTGTAAACTGAAAAACAAAATTTTTATTGTAACATTTTTAACATCAAAGTTAAGTCAAATGTTTATTGGATTTATATTTTTTTGACCAAAAGAAATGGCAGCAAGCTAAAAATTTCTGAAATTTCAAAGTTAAGTCAATTGTTTATTGGTCACAGAAAATAAGCAATGCTCAAAATTGAAAAGGGACGTGGATAACTACAGCTGGAAGTCAATGCATCTTACACATCACTCTTTACTTGCCACATCTATTTATATATCTTTTCCATTGCATCATCCACCACTTGATATTTAATTTTCTCATACATGATCTAATCATAGTCAAAGTAAACTCAAACATAAGGATAACTTTACACAACGAAAATAGCCTTGAAGTTCATGCAAGTACGTTTTTGTAGGAAAACCAAAGAAGCTTAAACTCTTCTATTTTACAGCAAAATATATTCAATATTCAACATTAAGTGTATAAGGCCACGGTTAAACAATACAGAAGCAAAATGCATAGAAATAATACATGTAAACTAAAATAATACATGTTACAAAACAAATACAGAAGCAATAAAGTCTATACTTAACATTTATTTTACAACACATGAAAACTAAAATAATACATGTTACAAAACAATACAGAAGCAAAATGCATAGAAACAATACAGAAGCAAAATACATAGAAATAATACATGTAAACTAAAATAATGCGACAGTTAAAAGTGAAAAAAGTAACCAAGAAATGTGAGTAAACTTACAACAATGCAAGAGCCTGATGTAAAAAGCCGAAAAAAATGAAAGACCTTGATGTGAAGAGCCGAGAAACAACGCAAGACCCAGACGTTTAGAATATTGATTGATATTCTGAAATGAAGTAAAATAGAAGATGTTAGGCTGATGTTTCGAAGGTTTGATGTAAGATTCAAAAGTAGGATGAAGTTCAAGGCAAGACTTACAATTTAAAGGTTTTAGTATCTAAGTTGAGTGCTAGCAGAGTTGTGAGGAATTGTTATGAATGTAGTTGAATTTATAGACTTCCAAGCTTGCTTCCTTTCTGACAAATCCGAACAGTGTTTGCTTTTACAGCTGTATTTGAACAGTCATCGTCAGTAAAAAAATTCAAAAAGGGTGGCAGTAAAATATTTTGGATTCTGAAAGCTTGTCAACTGTTCAAAGACTTTGTGTGAAAAGTCTTTGAAAGGTTGTCAACTGTTCAACTGTAAAATCAGGAGTAGGTTTCTGAAATGGGTATCGAAAGTCTTTCTGACAGGTTACTATTCATTTTTTTTGTAATAAAAAAAAACTAAATCAATTTTTACTTTAAATTCAAAAAGTTTATTAAAAAGAGTTAAAATTTGATGCAAGTGTAAAGCTGTTTAGGGTTTTAACCTGATTCATTACTTTAAATCAATTTTTACTTTAAATTCAAAAAGTTTATTAAAAAGAGTTATAATTTGATGCACCTGCAAAGCTGTTTAGAGTTTTAACCTGATTCATTAGTTTAAATCAATTGTTACTTTAAATTCAAAAAGTTTATTAAAAAGAGTTATAATTTGATGCAAGTGCAAAGCTGTTTAGAGTTTTAACCTGATTCATTACTTTAAATCAATTTTTACTTTAAATTCAAAAAGCTTATTAAAAAGAGTTATAATTTGATGCAAGTGCAAACCTGTTTAGAGTTTTAACCTGATTCATTACTTTAAATCAAATTTTACTTTAAATTCAAAAAGTTTATTAAAAAGAGTTATAATTTGATGCAAGTGCAAAGCTGTTTAGGGTTTTAACCTCTGATTTTACTTAAAATTCAAAAAGTTTATTAAAAAGAGTTGTAATTTGATGCAAGTGCAAAAGCTGTTTAGAGTTTTAACCTCTGATTCATTACTTTAAATCAATTGTTACTTTAAATTCAAAAAGTCTATACTTAACATTTATTTTATTAAAAAGAGTTATAATTTGATGCAAGTGCAAACCTGTTTAGAGTTTTAACCTGATTCATTACTTTAAATCAAATTTTACTTTAAATTCAAAAAGTTTATTAAAAAGATTTATAATTTATGCAAGTGCAAAGCTGTTTAGAGTTTTAACCTGATTCGATGTCGGTTTCGACTTGCGGCGGGTTGAATAGCCTAAGGTTTTCTTTGCATTTTAGGGGGAAGATGGGCGCATCTCTCCACAGGGCATACAAAACACAGGTTATTGGCGGAAGCCCGCCACATTTAACATATAAAGTTTTTTTATATGTTAAATCTGGCGAGCGGCCGCCAATAACCTGAGTTTTGTATGCCCTGGGAGAGAAGCACCCATGTTCCCCTTAAAATGCAAAGAAAACATCGGCCTTTAGAGTCACACGATCCAACCCTAATAAGCTACAAACATAATAACCTACAAACATAATAAGCTACAAACATACCAGATCTGTAACAAACATAATAAGCTACAAACATACCAGATCTGTAACAAACATAATCAGGTACAAACATACCAGATCTTTAACAAACCTAATCAGGTACAAACATAATCAGTAACATAAGCATGTAAATCAGCTAAAAACATACCAGATCAGGTACAAACATAATCAGTAACATAAGCATGTAAATCACAAACATAATCAGTAACATAAGCATGTAAATCAGCTACAAACATAATCAGTAACATAAGCATGTAAATCACAAACATAATCCATAACATAACAAACATAATCAGTAACATAAGCATGCAAATCAGCTACAAACATAATCAGTAACATAAGCATGTAAATCAGCTACAAACATACCAGATCAGGTACAAACATAATCAGTAACATAAGCATGTAAATCAGCTACAAACATACCAGATCAGGTACAAACATAATCAGTAACATAAGCATGTAAATCACAAACATAATCAGTAACATAAGCATGTAAATCAGCTACAAACATAATCAGTAACATAAGCATGTAAATCACAAACATAATCAGTAACATAACAAACATAATCAGTAACATAAGCATCTAAATCAGCTACAAACATAATCAGTAACATAAGCATGTAAATCACAAACATAATCAGTAACATAAGCATGTAAATCAGCTACAAACATACCAGATCAGGTACAAACATAATCAGTAACATAAGCATGTAAATCAGCTACAAACATAATCAGTAACATAAGCATGTAAATCACAAACATAATCAGTAACATAAGCATGTAAATCAGCTACAAACATAATCAGTAACATAAGCATGTAAATCACAAACATAATCAGTAACATAAGCATGTAAATCAGCTACAAACATAATCAGTAACATAAGCATGTAAATCAGCTACAAACATACCAGATCTTTAACAAACATAATCAGTAACATAAGAATGTAAAATCAGCTACAAACAAAATCAGCTACAAACATACCAGATCCGGGCTGCCAATATTCCTCTAAGAACTCAGATCTGCAAGTTGTGTAACCTCAGATCTGTCAATATTCATAAAAAATCCTCAAAAAATGACGGTAAATCTGAGAAATTTCAGCAGAAAAAAGTACCTGGCTCGACGGTGCTAAGGTAGATCTAAGTCGATGGTATCTCCACCGCTCCATCTTCATCTATAACAGAACAAACAAACAAACAAAACAAACTCAAAATCAGCTACAAACAAAATCAGCTACAAAGAAAATCAGCTACAAACATACCAGATGATACTTGCAAGATAAACAGCTACAAACAAAATCAGCTGCAAAAATCACCCTAACACGAATAACTCAACGGCAGATCTGAAATATTACACAGATCCGATTCAAATTCCAGATGTTACTTGCAAGATAAACACAATAATCAACTTCAAATAAAAAATACAAACTTCTTTAAAGAAAAAAAAAACTAAACTACAGAACACATACCACATCTGGTTATTCCGGTGCACCCTAACACGAACAACTCAACGGCAGATCTGAAATATTACACATATCCGATTCAAATAACAAAAAAAAAAGATACTGTAAAAAGAAAGATACCGAGCGGTCAAACCAGTCGATCTGGTGTTGGATCTGGAGAGATTCATCGCTGAGGAAGCGTATATCTTGAAGCGACTGGTAAAGAAACCCTAGAAATGGTGGTGATGATAATGAGGAAGTCGATCTGGTTTCGGATGTAAAGAGATTCATCACAGAGAAACCCTAGATCTTGATCTTGGAGCGCCTGGTTTTGAAACCCTAGAACCGCGTCTGGTGAGAGAGAGAGAAGAAGAAGAATGGGGGCGGATGCAAATGAAATGAAATTAGGGTTTGATTTAGTGAAAGAAAGTATATATTGGATCCATTTGATTAAAACGGGTCAAAGGGATCCGGTTAGAATCCATGAGCTGCTCCGCGTGTGTTAAAGGATTTTTCAACACCTTTGTGCTTAAAAGGTTGTACAATGGGCTTCAAATGGTTGTAAAGTGGCAAATGACCATTTCTGTCCTTCCTATATGCTCATACACAAGACTAGACGTATACCCGCGCGATGCGGCGGGACGACAATTTACAACGCGGTTTTTGTTTACTGTGAGTTTTTCAATTTTCTCATGATACATTGTATTATACGTTTGTTAAGTTTCTTATTTGTAGCATCCGTGTGTGGCGTATACCATGAGCCTTACAGGCTTTTAAAAAATAACAAACATGCTATTAAGAAAATATCAGTCACAAACATAGTATTTAAAAAAAACGAACACGCGTACCAAAACTGCATTAGCTAGCAATGAATGCTATGAGCAATGTACAACCCGCAATCTATATCCCATCAGATGAAGTAAATTCGAGAAAAAAAAACTATAGTTGCACTTTGAAAGGGGAGCAGTCTCCCATCTATATAGGGTGGTGAGCAGTCCATCGGCTGCGAGGACAATTTACAACGCAGTACAACACGACAACTAATAATGTTGAGATGGTATAATAGTTTCTAATGATTTTTCACCTTTATCATACATATTTTTAGGTTGGCGCGATGTGGCGGCGGAGGCGATTTACAATAGCGCGGTGTTGAATGAGAATTATTTGCCGTCCAAAAAAATGGACGACCTTTGTTGAAAAGCATGTCGTTGTGAGCCTTTCCTATATACCAAAAGGCTGTGTACATAACCCCAACACGGAAAATGAGTATGGCTTTAATCCCATCCAACCCCACCAACAGATCCACTACTTCCTGTAAAGAGTTAGCCAGGTAGAAATCGTAGCTGCTCCACCAAGACTACCTACCCCAAATCTCTTTAGCGAACCCACAATTGATAAAGACATGGTCTTTGTGGTCTGCTTTAGTTCTGCAAAGCAACATCTATCAAGACCAACTGTAACTCCCCTACTCAACAAATTAGAGCAAAAGAAAGATCAGATTAAAAACTTACAAATAACAAATCTAAAGTGAAAAGCTAAATGTAGCTAGACATGTACAAAAAAAAAACAGGCTTTAGGATCAAAACCCGAAAAAAAACTAAAACCAATTTTTTGAAAACCGGTTCGGGCTCAACCAGACCCGATGGTTATAGCGCGGTTCTTCTTCGTGACATTTTTAACCCGTTTAAAAACCAAACCGAATTTAAAAACCTGTTAAAACGGGTTTTGGCCTAAACCGGTTTTAAAACCGAACCGAATTCACCAAATATATCTATACACTTCACTTCAAAAATCAGTTGCTCTTAATGTACACGAACTACCACATGGACATACCTTAATCAAAACAACAATAAACGCGAGGGATCACGTGCGACAGCGACCATAATCAGCTAATAGAAGTTGCTCGTCATGTACTCCGGTTGTTCTTCAAAACTCAACACCCGGTTGATCTTCAAAACTCAACACCCGGTATTTCTAAGTTGATGGAACCGAGCCCTCTGTCATCGTCTTCGAGACCCTTTAAAATTCTAGATCCAAATCACTGTCACTCGTCAGCCGTCTACATTTCCACCCACAATGAATCGATCTCTGTTTCAAGTATGTTTCAGTTTTGAGTAGTAAAGAATAACAAACATAAAGACCATGTACCCATCAATAGAGGTGTAGAAAAAACCAGTTTTAGAAACGTAACCGGAAAAAACCCGAAACCGTTTTTTTTAACCGCTTTTTTTAAAAACGTTTTTAGGACCGAACCGAACCGAACCGACAGTTTATGACCTATTACTATTCTTGATCTTTGCAACCGGTTTTTAAAAACCGGTTAAAAACCGGGTTTTTTTTTTGGCAAAACCGGTTAAAACCGATCCAAACCGGTTAGACCGGTTACAGTTTTGGGTTTGAAAACAGTTTAATAACCGAAACCGGTTATAAAAAAAAACCGATTTTCATTAAAAAAAACCGATCTGTACACCTCTAGCCCATCAACAACATGAATTTCAGCATAAAGTGATCATATACACTTGCAAAAATTATTAATAATATTTAAAATTTAGAAAGTCACTTACAGTTTTAGATATCTACACATGAGGTTCAACCTAGTTTTCAACTGTCTTTTTCTCAAGAACCTGCCCGAAAAAAATGAGAGGTTATATGTTTCTCATAAGCATAAAATGAACAGGTTATTCAAAATGAGTGTAACATGTTTTAATAAAAGAATATTACCTTTTCCTGAAATGACTCAAAATCAGGTTTTCCATGTTCTTTCCGGTGGCTATCGGCATAAAACTACATGATAATAATGAAATCAGACCTGATTGTTTTAGCCACACATGGCATACTAAAAAAGCTACATAAAAAAGCTATAGAAATAACTAAACAAATAAGGGCATTCCCCTGCGTTCGCTACGGCTGCGCTCGCCACGCCAATGCGGCTGCGCTCGCTGCGGCTGCCCTCATCTTTAATAATGACATGTTTAGTCCCTCAACTTTAATAATGACATATTTAGCCCTTAACTAAAACATCAACAACTTTAACTCTCGCGATTTGGTTATTTTTTTCTACATTTTGAACCCACTGTAGTTTTATATTAATAAAGACGTTTTCAACTTCAATAATGACATATTTAGCCCTTAACTAAAAGTCTAAAACATCAACAATGACATATTAGAATTGGTGCAGCAACATCTTAACAGAAACGCCACACATGAGTCTCGAGAAACATCTTAACAGAAACTTTTTAAAAAAAGATAATTACACCACAAAATTTGATAATCATGTGAGGAGTTGTTAATTACATACTAACCTTCAGTAACACCAGAATATATGTGGGTCATGTCGGTTTCTTTTCTAGGTGTAGTGATACGGCTCTGACTTGGCCTCCTATATAAGAAAGAGTTTGGTGCACATGAGAGAGCTTCAAATATAAAGCGGTCTTTCTTATGTAAAACAGCTTTACGTTAAGTGCCACTAATGATAGGTAGGATAATTAATACCTTCTGTCAAGATCTACTTGTAGATCAGCCTCTATAAGGAGGATTCGAGGGGGGCATCCATCAATCACACAACCAACTCCACCACCATGAGATTCACCAAACGTTATAACACGAAAGAAGTTTCCATATGTACTTCCAGCTGCTTTTATCTCTGTTCAAATGCAAGGTAATAAGACTTTATTTCAACACCCCCATTGTTATTTATTTACACTATCATGCTCCAGAAGTTCATTAGTGAAGTTTAAGGCATCTGTTTAAGAAAGGCGACGCTATTAAATGTTTAATTAGCTATAAGGTTTGGTTAATTGCATATACATGTAAAATTTAAGAGTTGAATTTAGTTACATAGCCCATTATTGTAGTTGCAACAGCAGGATATCAAAGGGTAAATCAAATTATTTAGTCTAGATAATCAAATTTCAAAGGTTGTTAATAGATCTCAAACTTATCAATAGATATTTCAAGAAGAATTGATGATTCTATTGCAACTAATAGTTGTTTTAAAAGCAAAACACTATAACAATACACCTACAAATTTCACATTTCGCATAATTAACTACTCCACTATAACATTGCTTTCTCTCAAATCAATACTTTCATACTATATAAAACCAAGCAAGTGCAGACAGAAGCGATCTAAACACAATTAACAGATCAACATTTTGAAAGGCAGTCACCTAAAGTCATATTTCATGCCGCCACTTTCCATGTTTAGGCCCATGACCACCCTCCTACCTCACCATGTCTAGACACAACTCTATTTTTGACCCACTCACGGGTCATTCGCATGATTAGTTTCGACCCTTTTTATTTGAGAAATCTTAAGAATTAATAATACATTTTGACGAATCTTACATTTTGAGCCATTTGAGTATATAACTTTTTGAATTTACCCATTTGACCCTAAATAAAGTCTAACAACTTGTTAAAAAAATATTAAAAGAAACAAAAAGGTGCAAAGCTGTTGAGTTTTTACCTGATTCCGTTGTCGGTTATGACTCATGGGTTCATTCGCCTGATTAACTTTTGGTACTCGTCTTCCAGGTGTCGATAGTAGCTTCTACCGGTGGTTTCTGAAATTGTAAAAACATGGAGTCGAATCAAAATCTTAACCATCAAAATTTAACAGTTTTCTTGCAAGATTTATAACAACAATCAAGATCTATATCCTCTCACTCCCAAGAAATACAGCAAGATATATCAAAATCAAGTGTAAGTGTGTGCCCTGAGCTCCAAGCTACAGCAAGAAGAGGAATTTGGAGTTAATTCATAGTTGTATATATGAATAAAATAGTGTATGGACTGGAAAACAATGCAAATCTGCAGTTCTTTGTGACAATCCGTTTTCATCGGTAAAGATTTTTGGATGAACTGAACTTACCAGGTGGTCATGGTCAGAACCCTAGCCGCTGCCTGCTGTTGAATCACGAGATCTGTCAAATAAAACCCTTAGACATGAGATATAAAACCCTAGAGTTGTTGATTCAAAGTACAGTTTACCTCAGACTTGAAATTAAAACTCTAGATCTGCAAGTTTAAAGCAGATACAAACATCAGATTCAAAAACTAAAGGGCATGACCTAAACAAATCAAAGGAGGTTGTCGGACTTACCTCGGGTTGTTGGAACTTGCCTCGACCACTTTTACAGACCACACCATTGTTGGATCTGGTGAGATCTTGCTCATACCACAGGAGGCAAGAAACCCTAAATTGAAAATCACCAGAGAGAGGGATTTCTTCAAATCATCGGTGTTCAACACAAAGAGGGAAAAAGCCTGAGATTTAGGAAAAAAGAGGAAAAAGCAAGAGAAAAGGAGAGAGAGGCGTGTAGATCAATGAAGAAAAGATAGATCTGACAATGGGTTGACAATGGCGTGTAGATTAGAGGCGTGTTTGAATTTTGAAATACCGCCCACAAATTAGATATCCCGCCCAGCTTGTGTTGAAAAGAAGTTTTCAACACCTTTGTGCTTAAATGGTTGTACAATGGGCTTCAAAGACTTGTAAAGTCGCAAATGACCATTTCTATCCTTCCTATATGCTTTATAAAGTAGTATAGATATATACGAGTATAACTATAACCTGCTTTATGAACGACTGCATAGTGAAGGCCGAAAAGGTACATATTGTATTAGTTTACGTAAATGCATACATACATACATACATACATACATATATACATACATTACTAATAAGTATATTTTATTTTTCAGAAGTTATGGACTATGTGTATGACGTCTGGCTGAAAAATTATAAAGAGAGATTTGTTTCACTTTGGACTAACACAAACCATAAATTTGGTCAACACACAACGAACAGAGTTGTGAGTCAGCATGCCAACTTGAAGAGATACCTTAAGGGGCATAACAGCTCACTACATAGACATGTGTTGCAAGTAGACAAAATTTTAGAGTCACAAGTCATAGCAATAAAACACAGTTTCCAAAAGAGCCTGTTCGTTCCCATGGTGTAACACCCTTATTATTATTTAAAGGTTTTCGTATAATTCACGAAAACAAACGAGTAATTATGATTTCAAATACATTGAAAATACGGGTTCATTAAACTTTATTTACAGAATTAAAAACTATACAACATATTATGGGTGAGTTCGTCATTTTACATAACAACGATACAAAGTGCGGAAGCTTATTTCTTGATCGTGTTCGGTTCTTTGTTGTGCTTGATCGTCCTCCGGTGCTAAAATTATACCTGAAACTCATAAAACATGAGTTGGATTAGTCATACATAACTTAAAACGTATTTAAACAAGTCCGGGAAGCGAAACTGATTAAAATAAAATTTTTTCGCCAAAACAGGGTTTTTCGCGCCCCGCGAAGGAACCCAGTTGCTCCCTCGCGCCACGCGAGGGAGACCGTTTTCCAGCAGGTCTGCAGCTCAGTTCAGCTATGCCAGTTTTTACGGAAACGGCCATAACTTCTTCGTTATTGATCCGTTTTACCTGATTCTTTTTCCTACGCGTCCGTAATTTAATCCTCCATCTTATGGAGTTAAAATCCAACATCTAACAAAATAAATTTTTAGACTTTTAAGCCTTCGACTCATCACCTTTTTACCGAATTTTAACCCGTTTATGCATTTTATCAAACAAACATGATTGTTTGATCCCGATTTCACATGAATAATTTCAATGTTGTCTATCATATTAGGTTCAATTCACAAGTTTATGTATAATCTTAAACACGTTTATACTTAAATGATTATTTTGACCCGTTAAGGGTATTTAAGCACTTTTCCGCATACATCATACTCGTCTATTTCTAGCATCTTATTTCCACAATATTTATCAAATAATCTTCCACCACAACTATATGTGTGGTGAATTTAATGTAATGTTCTATGTAATCCGAGTTTTATTTCCTCGGATTGTTATTCTACGGTAAGACCCATATAGAGTCGTTTAACCAAAGTCCTACATCTTTCTCCTTCTTGTACCTATTGTAAGCATTTAATTAAGCATAAAACTCATTTCCAAACTACCGTTAAAGGCCATTTGTTCAATTTAGCTTACAAGGGCGTAATGGTCCATTTTACCTCTCATTTATGATGAAGGACCTTCACTACTTATTTGCCCAAATTTGAACGTTAGCTATAATCATATTTATACGTACCTGGCTCGGGACAACAAATAGACCTGATTTTGTACCTTGCTTTAATTGTCACTCAATCTATGGCGACGCATTTATCCGATTCGCCAATTGATCCTGTTAACATAAGACTTGACCACCGCATTAGTCGGTATTGTCAAATGGTGTTATCACCACCATTTGACCCATTTGGACTATATACCCAACATTATCTATTTAAATCAAAAACATGGTTTTTGAAGTCCAATTCATACATCCATCCCGTCCCGGATTATATTACCAAATCCTTTATCTCTTAAACTCTTTTCTTACTAATTCAACCCATTTCGGCTTACGCCATGGGCACGCTTTTAACCTTAATTACATTAGTCGACTCTTGACCAATTTCCATTTTCATCATTTTTCCTCATCATTAGATTACACCACAAAGTAATCTTAACAAAAATCCATATTTCAATATTATCGTTATCGCGATTATTTCGTATAGAATAAACGAGTAATTTACATAAGTGTGAAAATTACACTTACCTCTCATCCGGTTTACACCTTTCTTCACGCGCTTGATTCGTTTAACCGCTTCTTTCTCAAGCCTCCACCTAGCTCGTTAAGCGTCAAACTATTGCCAACATTTACAAGGTGGTTAGACTAGTCATTTAAAATCACGACCATTCCACCTTACTTATTCTCTATGTCGAAGCTACTATTCGACTTCAAGATTAGTTAACATAGTTTATTAAAGCTAACTACTTTCAATCACATGATTTACAACATTAAGTTCAAATCAACATGATGATTATAACTCTTCTTGTTTCATATTTCATTTAACTAGCCATATTATTCAAATACGCGTTTCGTTCTAAATTTCAATATTTAGCTTTCTCTTAGGCGTTTTATCAAACACCTAGTGAGCATACTTTTATAAAATTAACAATCAAACTCCATGATTACATATCTTGCCAATTTCAACATCTTTTTACTAAATAATCGTCTAACTCATGGTTAAATGTCAAGATTAACTTCATAGAGTTCAAATAACACTAGTTTGATAATCTTGATTCTAGTGTTCATCATGTTTCTACAAAACCCATTAAACACCTAGATAGTGATCATGAGTTTTACTAACATGCACTCAAATCCCTTAGTTTATTAGCTAGGGTTTATTTCAAATCATGCATACGTCCTATTTTCACCCAAATAACCATCATTCAAGATCAATTTTCGAACTTCTAGGGTTCATCAAGAATCTGAGATGGAACAAATGTTAGTGCACTATGTCTATTGACTTCGTCTTGTATCGAGTTTAGGATTTGAATTGTTAGATTAGATCTTGTTATACGAGAGTATAGGAGGTTTTAGAGTATGTTTAAGGTAATTTAGCTTGAAAGTGGTGATTTACCTTGAAAGTGTCACATGACAGTTTCAAGCTAAATCAACATGTTGATTTCCTCTTAAAGTGACATGTGTCATTTCAAGCTAAATCAACATCACTATAAATAGCATTCAAGCTAAATCATTTGTAACTTTTGTAAGTTTCAGAAAGTTTGGAGCTTGGTGCTTAGAGAGAGAAAGTAGAGAGAGAAAGTACTCTAGGTGATTCACGGTTCTTGTACGATTTCAGATTTATCAAAGAATCACGTTTATATTACGTCGTGTGTACTAGGTCGCGTTCGTGTACGGATTCCGCACGTTTCACGTTCGTTTTGCAATTGTTTCGGAGTCAAAACCGGTCCTACAAGTGGTATCAGAGCAGGAGCTCGATTGCACTGATCTATCACACGATTTCGCACAGGATTACATCGATTACAGATCTGCATATCATCGATTTCTTCTTATTCTACTTATTCTTCACGTTTTCTACAGTTTTTCGACAAATTGAACGGGATTTTATGGTCCGAATCAGCTTATTTTTTAGTATATTGTGCGAAAACAGTTGATCTACAATCCTACCAAATTTCAGATTCAAACTCCTAGTCGTCTAAGAGAAATTCGATTTTTTGTGTCTGATTTCGTTGGATCAACAAGATTTCGCTTGAATCAGTTGAATTTCGCTTGAAAATTCAAGCGAAATCCTTATAAGTGAGATTTCGCTTGAGATATCTGGTTAGTTTCGCTTGAAAAGGCTCATATACTCAGAGATTTCGCTTGAAACTCATCATCGATTTCGCTTGAAAATATGTTGATGATCTCGCTTGAATATAACAATCTTAATCATTTCAAAGTTGTCGGCCACTTATTTGTTTGTTGAAATTAGACTTTCATGTGAATGAAGTGTTATTGTCAGGTTGCAACTTGCAAGTGAGTTTATTAATTGTGGTCAAAAAGTCAACAAGAAATCCGGACGAGTCACCTTCATCCGCACGGATCCCCACCCGTACGGATTATCTTCAGCCAAACTTCATCCGCATGGATCCCCACTCGTGCGTATAACTCACTTTCACGAATCACCATCCGAATCTCCATCCGTTCGAAGACACCCATCCGAGTGGGCTGATCTTATCCGTTTGGGACAACATCATCCGATTGATCCATCCGAACGAACCAAATTCTTTTACGATCATTTGTCAAATTTGATTAAACTCATTGTGTTTGTTTGTTTGTGATTCAGGTGATTAAAGATTTACAAGGGGCAAATATCAAGAAGAAGATTTAAAATGACAGGAGATAGTGCTCATGATAGATGGTGGAGAAGAGACAGTGCGAGATGGGAGATTGGCAAATTGTATGAACCATTTAAGGAATCACAAAGAGCCAAGAGATGGAATGAAGAATTAGAGTGTTACATGGATCCACAGGGTAATCCAGTAGTTGATCCATCAAAAGTGGATTTTGATGCTGTAACCAATGTGTTTCCAAGTGAGGGCACTTTCAGTACAAGAAGGCTTTCTGATAAAAGCTATTTGCCAAATTTGATGATCAAGTTAAAAGAAGTTTTTGAAGCAAGTTTACTGAAGGTGGTAGAACTGAAGAAAAGAAAAGAAGAAGAATTGAGGAAGATGATTGAAGAAGTGAAGACTGTTGCAAAGCTTGCTGGAGAGGAACAGAGAGCTGAAGAAACGCATAAGAATGAAGAAGCTCAGAAAGAAGAAAAGGAGGAAGATCAGAAAGTTGAGACAGAAGAACCGGTGCTGAATGAGACTGAGGTTAGAAAATCTTCTGATCTATCGAATGTTGAATTGGTTGATGAAAAAGAAAACAAGTGCAGGAATTGCATAGAAATGTGCAAAGCCTGTACTGAAAAAGATGACATCATAAAAACAAAAGACAATGATATAGTTAAACTTGAAAATGTTTTCACAATAAAATGTAAAGAAATGATTGAAAAAGAAGAAATTTTGAAACTAAAAGTTGAAAAATTGACACAGAAATGTCAAGGTCTTGAAAAGGATAATGATGTTTATAGACAACTGTGTTCTACAAAATGTGTCGATTGTGTTGAAAAAGAATCTAAATTTCAAGATTTACAAAAACAGTATGATTCTTTAAAATGGTCGAGTCAGAGAGTACAAGAAGCTTATGATACTTTGAAAAGCCAAGTCAAAAGTTTTGATCAAAGATTGTCAGAAACTTTAGTCACTAAAGAAATGTATGAAAGAAAGTTTAAAGAAAAGAAAATTGAATTGAACAAATGTGTTGATGAAATTGCTAATCTTAAACAAGTCTTGGCTGAAAAAGAAAAGGTTGTAACCAAACTTCAAAGTTATCATAATTCTTCGTACATTCTCGAACGCATTTTCATCATCACACCAGATGACAAAGATACTGAAAATTGCAAAAAGGGTATTGGTTCAGAATTTCATCAGGTACCACCACCATTGAGAAATAATTATACTTTTTATGATGAGGAAAAGGTGGCAAAGGGTTTGAACATAGCTGACCAGTTACCTGAAAGTATCGATGTGACTTACTCTAAATCTGATGATGCTAATGATTCAGAGGTGGTAAGTAAGGTTGTTGAAAGTGTTTTGAAAGATGAGTCTACAAAAGGTAAGTCTGAATCACAGGATGAAGATGAAGGAAATCTTTATGATGGTTATCTGAAAAATACAAAATCCGAGAAAAATTTGAATGATGATTCAAAAGGATTGGTTTATACCATGATTGGATCGGACAAATTATTCTTAGATGTTGTATTCCCGATTCAGAATGTGATTTCAGAAAAGGTCGATAAAGTTTTCAAAATGGTTGAGATTGAGAAGTCTGAGATTCCAAAGTTTGCTGGTAAAGGTCATAAATCTTTTTATAACAAACCTGGTTTTAAGAAGAAAAACATGAAAGCTGGTTTGGGTTATAAAAAGAAACGGAATTGGAATCAAAGTGAAAAATAGGATTTGCAACAAAAGATGAATTTTGTTCAAGGGAAAAGCTTGAAAGAAGAGGAAAAACTCAAATTTGGACAACAGTCTAATGAGGAGTTTGATGCTATGAAAAAGAAACAACAACAGGCCAAGGATGTTTCAAAGAAAGTGTGTTTTAAATGTGATCAGATTGGACATGTTGCACGAAAGTGTCCAAATCCAAAGCCTGTTGATGTTGAAAAACAGAAATCTGAGGATGTGAAATCAAGGTCAACCAGATTTGATTCGAAACAAACTTGGAGGTACAATACAAACAAGTTTGCTTCAAATCAAAATTGGAAATCAAACCCGAACAGGTTCGATTCAAGACAGACCTGGAATTCTCACACACCCAGATTGAGAACAACACAAAGTTGGAAAACATTTGTTGATGTGACAAAACCTCAAGAGTTTTGGAAACCTAAAAATGTTATTCAAAATCAAAAGGTTCAAAAAGAGACAAACTTTTACAAAAGATGTACTCCAGAAGGTCAAATGTGGAGTGCTAAGAAACAAGTGACGTCGGTAAAAGATGAGAAAGTTGAAGTCAAAATTGAAAACGTTTTAAGTGACAAAGAGTTTCCAAAATTGAATGAACATTATTGTGTTGAAATGCCTAAGGTCCAACAGACCTGGGCTAAATTGTTCAAATGATTGATAAAGTTTGAATGTGCAGGTGCTCAACGAAGCTGAAGATTGTGAGAATGGTAGTTGGAGCAACCTGGCACAGGAAGAGGTTGCAGGACCCTGGTTTAGTTGAACAGGGAGTTTAGTGTGAGTGATTTCTGTACATAAATAAACAATATTTTCAAAATTCTAAAAATTGAAAAAAATATTAAAAACCAAAAATATGTTTTTAGTTTGTTAAAATTTGAAAAACCAAAAATATGTTGTTTTTAATTTTGTTTGAATGTATGTTGATTGAATACGCCGAAACCCTCACGGCTGAACAAACATGATTACTTTCATCAGATTGAAAAACGGTTTTCAAACTGTTAAGATCAATGGGTTGTAAATCATGGGGGTACGTTATATTTTTCTGCAAATCAGTGCATGAGAAGCAAAAAATGGATGGAGAGACAAAGCTATCAGTGTTGGTTGTCAAATTTTTTTTAAATGATTTTGCATTTTAGGGGGAGAAAAATTGTCATTAGAAAATACAAAAACATTTGAAAATTTGAAAAAATCAAAAACATGATAAAAATTCAAAAATTTGAGTTTTGCGTAAAAAGAGGAAATGATAGTACATCAGTAGACAGTTACAGTATGCTAAAGATATGGAAAGTTTAAATGTGTTAAACGATCTCACTGTGGATGTGTCGATAGGTTTTTATACACTTAGTAAATTTTTTCGGGATATAAACATAAATTCAAACTTGCTTATTTCGTGGGGAACACTACTTGGATATATAGGTAACCCCTGAAATCTCGTTTGAAAGGTTTCGTATTCTGATATACTAGGCTTTATACTCAGTTGATATCTGGGGTATTATTCCGGGACTTCTGCTGAACGGTAGTTCTGACCTAGTCCTCGAATAATACTTTCTGCAAATGCTTGAAACACAGCATCACCCTCAGCATATATGATAAGACAATAAAATTGCTTAGCAATGCTGTTGTAAAAAAGATCCTCTAAAGGGGACACACCCATAAGTTGAGTCATGATCTCTCTGCTGAATGGTAGTTCTGACCTGAGCTCTCATGATTCTTCATAATTTATTAACCCCATACAGATATCATTTGTGTTATAATTGCCTGTAAGACTGAATATTGGGATCTGGATACGGGAGTATATTCAAGAGGTGGGACACATGAATGGGTTTAAGTTCTTAAAATACCTAATTCGTATCCTGAATCAGTTGAAATTTGTATGAAAATTTAAGTGGACAAGTATATCGACAATCTAAGTGAATTGTTTAATACTTAAAGTGTTAAAAAGCTCAACGGTACTTGTGATTTGTCAAAAACTGATATGATCCTCTGACGCATACTCAAACAAAAATATTGTCTGTAAATATGTTTGTACATATTTCTTTACTGCTTTGTATTTTCAGAAAATACAAAAAGATTTTTGATTCTGCTTTATTTTCGACAACTGATGTCTGAGTGCTGAGTTTCAAAATCTAAGTAAGCTAATCGTGTTTCTGAAAAATAAAACAAGTTCATTAATTTGAAACTTGAAGTTTTAAAATCAAAAATTCAAAAACAGTTTGTGATATCTCCAAGGTCATTAAGTTAGACTTGGTTGATTAACTGTGAGGGATTTGGATGCTTATACTGTTATAGAGCTAGTTTCTGATTCGATTCGATGAAACTGCCAAATTCATGAAAATTGTTTGTTTAGAATGTTTGAGTGAGCCAGGATACAATTCCTGGATAGCTGAAATTTGAAATGCTGTTACTTATAAATGTTTGAGTGATTGCAGATGAGTTTCCAGATTACGATCCCGGAAGCTGAGTCTAAGGGGGAGTCTGAAGATGAGCTCAAAGCAAGGGGGAGCTTGTAGATGGAAAGCTAGGTGTTGATCCCAAAGCACGGAAGCTTGATGAAAGGGGGAGCCTGAAGCTGATGGAAAGAAGATAAAGATTGAAGGATGCTTACATTGTTACAATTCGGATAGAGTTTGAAGACTGATCAAGACTGAAGAGGTGTCATGATAAAGATTGGACACTGAAGACTTCGTCAATATCCAAGGGGGAGTCTGTTGGTGCACTATGTCTATTGACTTCGTCTTGTATCGAGTTTAGGATTTGAATTGTTAGATTAGATCTTGTTATACGAGAGTATAGGAGGTTTTAGAGTATGTTTAAGGTAATTTAGCTTGAAAGTGGTGATTTACCTTGAAAGTGTCACATGACAGTTTCAAGCTAAATCAACATGTTGATTTCCCTTGAAAGTGACATGTGTCATTTCAAGCTAAATCAACATCACTATAAATAGCATTCAAGCTAAATCATTTGTAACTTTTGTAAGTTTCAGAAAGTTTGGAGCTTGGTGCTTAGAGAGAGAAAGTAGAGAGAGAAAGTACTCTAGGTGATTCAAGGTTCTTGTACGATTTCAGATTTATCAAAGAATCACGTTTATATTACGTCGTGTGTACTAGGTCGCGTTCGTGTACGGATTCCGCACGTTTCACGTTCGTTTTGCAATTGTTTCGGAGTCAAAACCGGTCCTACAACAAAATACTGAAATTCGACATACCTTATGATCCCATAAGCTTGGTGATTGTTTTTATGTGTTCATGCATACGATTTGGCTCTGATTCACCCTTCAATTTGGTGAATTTCTTGAAGTTTAGGGTTGAGTTTTGAGAGCTCCTTGTGGCACTGATGAAATCGCAGACACCACATACGTATGTGTGGTTTGTGTTCTTTTTTTTTTTATTAAACTTCATTACATTTGCCCATGTTTAGTCCCTCAAGTTTAGAGATTCATAAATGAAACTATAACTCATAGTTTATTATCTAATTACCCATTACTAACTAGGTTAATTTTTACCTAGTTAACTTAGTGGGTTCCGGGAGTTAAAAACCCGTTTTATTTTAAGTCCCGTTGACTCGGGCTCTTATAAACTAGATTCCTTAATTCTTTGATTCGCTCGTATTTAATTATTAGGATTTCTTATTTAAATCCAATTATTTACCGGGTTATTTTTATTGCTAACGGTACTTTACCCGTCTTTTAGCATTAACAGAGTTTGATTACCAAACCCGTTTTCGGGGTGTTACAAGTCTACCCCCCTTAAAGAGGTTTCGTCCTCAAAACCTTTCTTACATAGTTCATCGAGTTCTAAACTCGATGCGTTTGACCTGAGTAATCTTTTAAGCATTACTCATATTTTAACCAATTGTTAGTATTACCAGAAGAATTATGGTAATATCTCTTTGGTTACAGAACATCTACGTACCTCATACGACATAATGTAACTTGAAATAACGTAATTCTGTTATTTCTACTAGTTTAGTTAACTTAGCGATATCCATCGCTTTTATATATTATCGAACTCTTTGTGAATCCGTTACCTTGACCCGTTTAAAGGTCTTTAGTGAAATCTTTCACTTTTAGCAACTATTTCTTTTGTTTTCAAATTCATTTATTCGGTTCAGTTACTCTGAATCCTCCACTTACGAGCAAAACAAATTTCTCGATTCGAATTGCTGACCTTCACCGGTCTCACTAACTAGACTTATTAGTCCAGTTACTTTTTACCGCTCCATTGGTTATAATGTGATTCTATTTCATATTGCATTTCCTAACCGTGATCGCGTCACATCATGTTTAATTTATATCAACCTTTCATTTTCGAAAATGTCACTTTTCGAATATATCGTCTTGCGCTTATAAGTGTCAAGACTTGAATCTTCCATGCTTACTATTCAAATTCCTATCAGAATTTATATTTGTAAAAACGTTATTTCTTACTAAAACCGAAGTTTTAGTTTAGGATCTTCTCTTAACCTTTGTCAATTATCCATACCAGGATATTGACAGTCCATAATTTATTCCTTTATAGTCTTAGTTTTATGCGGGGATTCTCAACTGATTCCCTCGCTTTATCTAATTAACCGCGTTAGTCTGTCAACATGTTTATTTCGCGCTTGTCTTATATTTAACAAGTGCTTTGTATCTGTTATGATAATATCTTGACTTCAAATAGTTTTACCGGCTAGACTAATCAGTCGCCGTCACTTTATACCCCGTCACCCGGGTATACTATTTTGCCACCTCCGGCCTTATGTGTGTATAAGATTTTCTAAATCACTTCATACCACTTATGTTTTGTTAAAACGTTGTTTTTGACTAAAAACTGAATTTTTAGTTTTACGTTTCCTCTTTGTCTCACTAGTTTGCATTTTTCCTGTATATATTCCTTTATGACCCATCACGTAGGTTCATTAATGTTTCGCGCTTCCATTATTCAGTTTGCGCTTACTTGCACTACTTAGTTTTTATACCTTATTTATCTCGTTTGACTTGTTCGCGTGAAATTTCATCACTTGTGAACATCAAACTCCATATTTTATTCGACCCGTTCAACCTTAAAATAGTTGAGCGTAGTTACTAACATTTATGTTTGCAAATTTTCATTGTCTTTTAGTCATGACTCATATTCCAAGTCTTTTGACTTTCTATTTCGCGTTCTCGTCTCTCGGTTTGCGCATTCTTTCCAAATCCTACCCATTCATCGGGTATCTTTACCGTAATCATTTTCAAGTAACCATTCTTATATGGTTTTAGACGTTATTTTAATTTATTTGGTCGTCTTAGCGAGATCCATCGCTTTTATTCTAATTAATCCTTTATTCTTTCTTCAATTCGTTTGACTTGTCCATGTGAATTTCATCACTTGTGACAGTCAAACTTTTATCCCTATGCCTTAGCATTCCTATTGGTCGGTCTGTATTTTTCTTTTTACTTGATCCTTGTCCCTTCTCTCGGGCTCGTTATCCTTACGTAATACGCTTCCGTCATCCGACTTACGTTTACGTTTACTATCAAATATCTTACTTATTTGATTCATTTGGATACCATTTAAATTAGTCCCATTCACCCCACCCTTACTACATCGGACATAAATGTGTCCATCATAAGAAGTTCATGGTACCACGTGTTCACTACTTACTTGGCCAGAGTAAGCGATCAACACCTGGTATACATGACCTTTTTTATAATTTTCACATTACACCCCATGTAAGTAATGCCTCTATTTGTTTCTCTTGGAAACAATATCCCGAATACATTTTCTATTCGGGTTTTTCCAAGTTTTTAATCTACATATGCAACTTTCAATTTCTACATATTTGTTGCATATTACTATTTATGCAATTAAATTTAAAAATGTGCACCTGGTAATGTTTGCCCTAACGGGCTTCTCTTGCCATTAACTTTGTTCGCGGTCGTTACGCGATTTAGTCCTTGGTGAGCATGCTCCACTTGTCATACTTCGGACCGTTCTTCTATCATATCCGTAATTTGTTAAACTCTCGCTATCCTCATCTGCGAGTGTCCTTCAACTAAAACATATACAACAGTTAGTAATTTCACCATTAAAGGATGCTCGTATTATAATACAAGGCTTTTCTACTATACGCATCAACGCGTGTACTTTCGTTGACTATATCTATTCTATATCGTTTTTATTGGTGTAACGTGTATTACACGATAACCATATGCGTTGTTCTCAACACTTTAATCATACTAAACCTTTGATATACATGTACTTACCGGATTTGCGATCAAGCCTCGAACCGAACACATTTGTCAACAACCTTGAGCTCTGATTACCAACTTGTAACACCCTTATTATTATTTAAAGGTTTTCGTATAATTTACGAAAACAAACGAGTAATTATGATTTCAAATACATTGAAAATACGGGTTCATTAAACTTTATTTACAGAATTAAAAACTATACAACATATTATGGGTGAGTTCGTCATTTTACATAACAACGATACAAAGTGCGGAAGCTTATTTCTTGATCGTGTTCGGTTCTTCGTTGTGCTTGATCGTCCTCCGGTGCTAAAATTATACCTGAAACTCATAAAACATGAGTTGGATTAGTCATACGTAACTTAAAACGTATTTAAACGAGTCCGGGAAGCGAAACTGATTAAAATAAAAAATTTTCGCCAAAACAGGGTTTTTCGCGCCACGCGAAGGAACCCAGTTGCTCCCTCGCGCCACGCGAGGGAGACAGTTTTCCAGCAGGTCTGCAGCTCAGTTCAGCTATGCCAGTTTTTATGGAAACGGCCATAACTTCTTCGTTATTGATCCGTTTTACCTGATTCTTTTTCCTACGCGTCAAAAATTTAATCCTCCATCTTATGGAGTTAAAATCCAACATCCAAAAAAATAAACTTTTAGACTTTTAAGCCTTCGACTCATCACCTTTTTACCGAATTTTAACCCGTTTATGCATTTTATCAAACAAACATGATTGTTTGATCCCGATTTCACATGAACCTTATAATTTCAATGTTGTCTATCATATTAGGTTCAATTCACAAGTTTATGTATAATCTTAAACTCGTTTATACTTAAATGATTATTTTGACCCGTTAAGGGTATTTAAGCACTTTTCCGCATACATCATACTCGTCTATTTCTAGCATCTTATTTCCACAATATTTATCAAATAATCTTCCACCACAACTATATGTGTGGTGAATTTAATGTAATGTTCTATGTAATCCGAGTTTTATTTCCTCGGATTGTTATTCTACAGTAAGACCCATATAGAGTCGTTTAACCAAAGTCCTACACCTTTCTCCTTCTTGTACCTATTGTAAGCATTTAATTAAGCATAAAACTCATTTCCAAACTACCGTTAAAGGCCATTTGTTCAATTTAGCTTACAAGGGCGTAATGGTCCATTTTACCTTTCATTTATGATGAAGGACCTTCACTACTTATTTGCCCAAATTTGTACGTTAGCTATAATCATATTTATACGTACCTGGCTCGGGACAACAAATAGACCCGGTTTTGTACGTTGCTTTAATTGTCACTCAATCTATGGCGACGCATTTATCCGATTCGCCAATTGATCCTGTTAACATAAGACTTGACCACCGCATTAGTCGGTATTGTCAAATGGTGTTATCACCACCATTTGACCCATTTGGACTATATACCCAACATTATCTATTTAAATCAAAAACATGGTTTTTGATGTCCAATTCATACATCCATCCCATCCCGGATTATATTTCCAAATCCTTTATCTCTTAAACTCTTTTCTTACTAATTCAACCCATTTCGGCTTACGCCATGGGCACGCTTTTAACCTTAATTACATTAGTCGACTCTTGACCAATTTCCATTTTCACCATTTTTCCTCATCATTAGATTACACCACAAAGTAATCTTAACAAAAATCCATATTTCAATATTATCGTTATCGCGATTATTTCGTATAGAATAAACGAGTAATTTACATAAGTGCGAAAATTACACTTACCTCTCATCCGGTTTACACCTTTCTTCACGCGCTTGATTCGTTTAACCGCTTCTTTCTCAAGCCTCCACTTAGCTCGTTAAGCGTCAAACTATTGCCAACATTTACAAGGTGGTTAGACTAGTCATTTAAAATCACGACCATTCCACCTTACTTATTCTCTATGTCGAAGCTACTATTCGACTTCAAGATTAGTTAACTTAGTTTATTAAAGCTAACTACTTTCAATCACATGATTTACAACATTAAGTTCAAATCAACATGATGATTATAACTCTTCTTGTTTCATATTTCATTTAACTATCCATATTATTCAAATACGCGTTTCGTTCTAAATTTCAATATTTAGCTTTCTCTTAGGCGTTTTATCAAACACCTAGTGAGCATACTTTTATAAAATTAACAATCAAACTCCATGATTACATATCTTTGCCAATTTCAACATCTTTTTACTAAATAATCTCTAACTCATGGTTAAATGTCAAGATTAACTTCATAGAGTTCAAATAACACTAGTTTGATAATCATGATTCTAGTGTTCATCATGTTTCTACAAAACCCATTAAACACCTAGATAGTGATCATGAGTTTTACTAACATGCACTCAAATCCCTTAGTTTATTAGCTAGGGTTTATTTCAAATCATGCATACATCCTATTTTCACCCAAATAACCATCATTCAAGATCAATTTTCGAACTTCTAGGGTTCATCAAGAATCTGAGATGGAACAAAATACTGAAATTCGACATACCTTATGATCCCATAAGCTTGGTGATTGTTTTTATGTGTTCATGCATACGATTTGGCTCTGATTCACTCTTCAATTTGGTGAATTTCTTGAAGTTTAGGGTTGAGTTTTGAGAGCTCCTTGTGGCTCTGATGAAATCGCAGACACCACATACGTATGTGTGGTTTGTGTTTTTTTTTTTTTTTAATTAAACTTCATTACATTTGCCCATGTTTAGTCCCTCAAGTTTAGAGATTCATAAATGAAACTATAACTCATAGTTTATTATCTAATTACCCATTACTAACTAGGTTAATTTTTACCTAGTTAACTTAGTGGGTTCCGGGAGTTAAAAACCCGTTTTATTTTAAGTCCCGTTGACTCGGGCTCTTATAAACTAGATTCCTTAATTCTTTGATTCGCTCGTATTTAATTATTAGGATTTCTTATTTAAATCCAATTATTTACCGGGTTATTTTTATTGCTAACGGTACTTTACCCGTCTTTTAGCATTAACAGAGTTTGATTACCAAACCCGTTTTCGGGGTGTTACACATGGGGGACCACAAAATACCAATGTTTGATTACATACGTGGTAAGGTTTCCCATAAGGCTCTAGACTTGTTGCTTGTCGAGTTAAAGAAGTTGAATGCCTTGCGGTCAGTAACAGGAACTTGTGGCCACCAACTTTTCACGAGTTGTGGGTTGCCATGTGCTTGTCGTTGAACTGGTACGAAAGGACAGGTAATAAATACATGTTTTCACCATTTATTAAACTTTAAATGATTACCCCATCCCCCATCCCTTTTAACTATAAATTTTGAATACATGTAACATCTGTGCTTGTAATCACTATGAACAGTTCTATTATCAATAAAACAATGTTATTTGATTCCAATGTTTGTTTGGTTGTGTTTTACATTTTTCATGTTTTGACTTTTATTCAATTTCAAACTCTACATCACTTTCTGGAGAGTTATACGCAAACTGATGCGTAAACGTAATCAGTTTAATGCGATAAATACTCCGAAACATCAACATGTACTTAACATACCTTGAATAACCTTTACATAACTTAGAAATAAGTTTTGAAGGCTTTGGTATGTCAAAAACAAGTTAATTCGCTTACAGGAACTAAACTTGACAAACTACGAAAGTATGCCAATTTGAACTGTAACGAACATTCCGAAACATGACCATAAGTTAAACACACCTTAAATATCCTTTACGTAGCTTAGAAATAGGCTTTAAGGGGTTCGGTGCGCTAAAATAAACTTTTGGGTCATTCAGAGACTAAAAGTGTCAAAAAGTGCACAAGTTTGCATTTTCGCGCATAACTTACGTTCTGAATACATCCGGACATCCAAAAATTTATGTAAGCACTAAAATATTTTATTTTAGTGTTCGGCATAAGAAAAATCCATTCGTCACGTCATTTGGATCGTTTTTCGCGCTTATGCGCATTCCGTCGTAATTAAGCGAACATCGCGTTCGTACGGCCAAACGAACCAACCTCCGACATATTTTTAAGCATGTTTCATGTCCACAATGTTTAGACATCATTTTAGGGCCTTAAAGTTGGCTTTACGGGCCTTAGAAGTGTCGGAAATGGCTTTAAACACGTGCAGGGACTGAAACTGTAAATTCTGAAACTAATTCTGATATGTGACTCCCAGGCGGCCCGCCTGAGTTTCTGCACATGTTGAAGCGGGCCGCGTCCGACTGCCTGACCAGATTAACTGCATTTAACAGCAGATTGCAGCTGGTTGATCCACCACCACACATTCTCAATTGCTTAGTCAGCTGATAAGGATCATTTTTAGCTACCATAAGGTTCCGACACTTGTACGGATGCGATTAAAGCACGGTTTCCATGAAATGATCTTAACGGTGGACCGAAAACTATAAATACCCACATACCCCCAACCTCATTTCTCACAAGAATCTGATTAATTGTGCTCTAAGTTGAAACCTTTGTTTCATACCTGAGCTATTTTGATCTAGATTAGCATTCGGGGACCCTTCGTAAGTATTCTTTCGTTCTTTTCTTTATTTTATTGCTTTTTGAGTCAGAAAGTCAAACTTTGTTTGACTTTCAGCGTTGACCAGCTTATGGTCAATGCGAAGTTCGTTTGAACTTCGCAACGTGATTGTAATCACGATGGTTATAGTCCCTTGGGACTATGCCTACTGATTACCACGTTGTCTAGGGTCGTAAGGGTAAGCGATCTGATCAATCGCTTATACTTCGAACCCGACCCAGTTTGGTCGATCATTAGGATCCGACCAAATACATTAGGTGACCATAGTATATAGGGAATAACCTTCCGAGGTTATACCTTATGGTCACATCGTTTGAGTAGTTGTATGATAGGTAGTTTATATGCCTTAGGTAAATTACCAGAATACCCTTTTCATGTATAATTGGTAATTTAGCATATGTAACCTAAACTTTTGTCACATAACTGATTATGTAACATGTTTAGGCATATAACACTTGTCATAGGACTAGTTAGGCGGTCCGAACGCGTTTCAAGCGAACGACGCGTTAAAGTAGCATAAGCTACCTAAACGGGTCATAATGGGTCGTAAACAATTATGTTAGGTTTCATTTAGTATGTAGGCTTTGTTAAACCAAATGACACGAGTCTCTACACTCGTTTGGTTTATGAACCCTCATGCTACCCGATCTTCCGATATAGGTCCGGTTTATTAACATAGTTACCTATATTAGGTGCCGTTTGATTCCGAGATTTCTAGCATTACTTGGTGATTATCTTAAGACATCTGAGCAATATCAAGTGAGTACATAGACCCCTCTTTTACTGTTTTCCAAACTGTTTTGGGGTGAAACACATGTGCCTACTTGTTACTTTCATGCTTTCCTGTTTTCACATCATATACCGGCTATGTTTGTTAGTACATTATAGTACATGATTTCATTACATTTCATGCTATGTATGTCTATTGTGTGCATACTTAGTACATTGTTTTACATTACATTTCTACCATGTATGTTGACTTATAACATGCTAGCACATTGATTTACATGACTTTTCTGCTTTGTATGTTAACTTAGCATACTTAGTACATTGTTTTCATATGACATGTATACAACTGCTATGACATTTGGTTTGCACAAACGGGTCTTTATTACGTTCATTAACATTTGCTACGCCGCTCGGTAGTAAGTAATGGTACCATAGGACTTGACAAATCCCATTCCTGACATCCCGGGTTTGTTTGGATGTAAGGAATGACTAAATCCGAATACAATTCTTTTGATAACCTTGACTGAAAGGGTTATCCGACTGTCTCAAGGCTTGAATGTATGCGTTAACTTACCACATAAATGTTTGTATCAATGTATCATGCATCACTTTGCAAAACATAACATTTTGATATATTCAAAATACTTTGTTTTGTACATTACTACATTTGGACTATGTACATAACATTTGTTACACATTACTTGACTACTTTTGGACTATCAACATTTGACATGGTTTATACAAAGACTTTTGACTATTAGTTTAAACATAGACATTATACTTTGTTGGTTGGTTTAAGTGACTTAAGTAACGAGATGTGAGTAATATGATACAATCATGGTGGATACGCCGCTGGCACTTCCTATACATAAGTGGTTGCATTATATTACATATCATAGCGTTATTTAAATAATTCATTTTGGACTTATACATTTTATACAAGTGACATGTTTTTACAAGACTTTGGTTTACAATACAGTTTATTTTATACAACTCATTTTGCATGGTTATTCATTTAACCATACATTATTCACTTATCTATACATATCATCTGGACTTATTGTTTTTCAAGCGATTTACAAAACAAATCAAATTACAAGGTTCATGACTAAACATTTTCTTAAACATAAGTCATGAATCCTATTTTCACAAAACCTATGTATCTCACAGGCATTTTTATGCTGACGTACCTACTTTCACATGTGTTTTCAGGTGCTTTTCCGTAGGATGACGATCATGATACTAGGGCGGACCTGTGCCTTAGATACTAAAAATGGAGATAGACTTGTTTAATTATGTTATAAACTTTTAAATTACTGTTTTGAGACAATGTAACACCTTTGTTGATAAATAAAATATCACTTTGTATGCCATGGTTGTGAAACAATTAATTCTGTTACAACACTCCCCGACGTTTCCGCCGCGATTTGTTGTTTTACGCGGTCGGGGTGTGACAGAAGAGTTGGTATCAAAAGCCAATGGTTATAGGGAATTAGGTTATTAGAAATGCTTTGACCTAGACTATAACTTTTCTAAAACCCTAACACAAGTTATCTTGTGTTTAGATCTTAAAACATGTACATCACCTATCCTTAGGTGATTATCAAAACAAAAACCAAAATTTTTCCGAAACGATTTTTGAAAAACAATCATCTGTATTTGGATGATTGATTACTAGGTTTTGAACCCTCTATTGTAAGGTTTTGAACCCTCTGTTATATGGTTTTGAACCCCTTTGAGTTTTCAAAATCTCGTCAAGGTTTTGGGTTTTAAATAATGTGAACACGTGCAAACTGGAAGGGTGAATGCCTGTATTCTGGGTTTTCTGTCTAGGCAAGCACTTCGTATACATCTCATCAAACGCGAGACCAGTTGTGCTTACCTGGGAATTCTTGGGATGAGTGTTCACTTATAGGCGAGCATGTCTTCGTAATACATTATTTTTGACCCATTTACTTTGATTAGTCACTGTGTGTCGTTTGTTTGCTTGGTAATGCGGACGAATGACCACCATCTTTGCTTTTGTTGATTTTGTTTCATCTCATTCTCTTCATCCAATCATCTCACTCGTTTCTTTTCATGTTTTGCTCTTTTAGAATGCCTCCTCGATGCGAGAACCAGATAGCAACTGCCGAACTGGCAGAAATTATTGCGCAGCAGATGGCTGCTCAATTCCCAAATCTCTTTGCTCAATGGAACCAAGCCAACAACAACAACAATGCTCCATGCAAATACAAGGATTTTAACTCGGCTAAACCACTCAAGTTTAGTGGTTCTGAAGGAGCGACTGGGCTTCTTCAGTGGTTCGAGAGCATTGAGAATACTTTCCGCCACGTGCAGTGTCTGGATAATCGCAAAGTCGAGTTTGCTTCGAGCGTATTTCAGAAGAGGGCTTTGACATGGTGGAACGGGGTTATGAGAGACCAAGGTGCAGAAGTTGCTCTCGCACAGACATGGGCTGAACTTAGAGCCCTTATGATGAGGGAATTCTGTCCTCGTCATGAGCAGCGAGCTTTGGAGAATGAATTTGATAATTTGAAGCAAGATAGTGGTGAGCATCGGGCGTATACTGATGGGTTTGAAGAGTTGAGTCTGCTTTACCCGACTATGGTTACCCCACTCGACAAAGCTATCGAAAGGTATATCGACGGCCTACCTGACTCAGTACAAGACATCCTTACTGGTAGTGACCCTGCCACACTCCGTCAGGCGATCGAGTTATCCGCGAAATTGACTGAGTCGCGGATTCGTAAGGGAAAGCTGCATAAGAAAGGTGACAAGGGTAAGAAGCTGGCATCTGACAAAGGGGATGGTAAGAAAGGTAAAAACAAGAATGGAAAGAATTCAGGTTCCGCAAGAGGGTCTAGGAAGCGAAAGGCTTCCCAAAACTATGCCGTTACTGCACAGGCTCAAGCTGCACCAAATCAGCCTGCGCAACCAACCGCCAAGAAGCCTTATTTTGGCAATGCACCTTTGTGCAACAGGTGTAACGGCCATCACCAACCACATCTCCAGTGTCGTCAGTGCACCAACTGCGGAAGATCTGGTCATCTTGCTGTCAACTGCCGCATTCCTGTTAATCAGAACCAGGCAGTTCATAACCAAGCTCAACAAGTTGCCCAGCCTCTTGCTCAGCAACAAGGTCAAACTGCACGACCTCATTTTCCTCCTGGTTCGTGCTACAATTGTGGGGATCTGACCCACTACAGGAACCGGTGCCCAAGGCTAGCCAACCAGAACCAGAATCAGAATCAAGCTCCGGCTCGAGGCCGAGCCTTTAACATGAATGCCCAAGAGGCGCAGGCGGACGATAATGTGGTGAACGGTACGTTCTTTATAAATAATCAGCCTGCATCTGTTCTTTTCGATTCTGGTGCCGATAAGAGTTTTGTGTCATTATCTTTTGAGCCAATGCTTCGCGTGTCTAGAACAAAACTAGGTAAACCTTTGACAGTTGAAGTTGCTAGTGGTGAACTCATTATTCTTGATTCTGTTCTACGCAACTGCCAATTGAACCTTAACGACCATCTTTTTCCTATCAACCTCACGCCTATGCAACTTGGAAGCTTCGACGTCATTGTGGGTATGGATTGGTTATCCAAGCATCACGCAGAGGTAGTTTGTTTCGAGAAGATCGTTCGTGTGCCACTTTCGACAGGCGAGATTCTACAGGTTCAAGGTGAGAAACCATCTGGTGGTCTCAAGCTCATGTCTTGTTTTAAAGCTCGGAAGTATCTGCGAAAGAATTATGTGGCCTTCTTAGCACATGTTACAGCAGATAAAGGCAAGGGTAAGTCTATTTCAGATATTCCTGTCGTTCGGGATTATTCTGAAGTATTCCCTGGAGATTTACCTAGTCTACCTCCAGCACACCAAGTCGAGTTCCGCATTGATCTCGTACCTGGTGCAAATCCCATTGCCAGAGCTCCATATCGTCTTGCACCTTCTGAGATGCAAGAGTTGTCTAAGCAGCTTCAGGAGCTCTCCGACAAAGGTTTTATCCGTCCTAGCTTTTCACCTTGGGGTGCTCCCATTCTTTTTGTCAAGAAGAAGGATGGATCTTTTAGGATGTGTATCGATTATCGTGAGCTTAACAAGCTTACCATCAAGAATCGATATCCCCTACCTCGCATAGACGACCTCTTTGATCAGTTACAGGGCGCTTCTTATTTCTCGAAGATTGATCTGCGATCTGGATATCATCAACTTCGCGTGCATGAAGAAGATATTCCCAAGACAGCGTTCCGTACTCGTTATGGGCATTATGAGTTCACAGTCATGCCATTCGGTTTGACTAATGCTCCTGCTGTTTTCATGGACTTAATGAATAGGGTCTGCAAACCTTATTTGGATCAGTTCGTCATTGTTTTTATTGACGACATCTTGATTTACTCTAAGACGCGAGCTGATCACGAGCAGCATCTTCGTCTTACTCTGGAACTCCTGAAGAAAGAGCAACTTTTCGCCAAATTCTCCAAGTGCGAATTTTGGCTTAAAGAAGTTCAATTCTTAGGACATATTATCAACGAACGAGGTATTCAGGTAGATCCCTCCAAGATCAGTGCGATTAAGGATTGGGATACGCCTACTACTCCTACTGAAGTTCGTTCTTTTCTTGGTCTAGCGGGTTATTATCGCCGCTTTATTGAAAACTTCTCAAAGATTGCAGTTCCTCTAACGGCTCTAACTCAGAAGAACAAACCCTTTGGTTGGGGATTCAAACAAGAGGAAGCTTTTCAACGCTTGAAGCAGAAGCTTTGCGATGCGCCTGTTCTATCATTGCCTGAGGGTGATGATGATTTTGTCGTGTATTGTGATGCATCGAAATTAGGCCTTGGTTGTGTTCTGATGCAAAGGAACAAAGTCATAGCATATGCATCGAGGCAGTTGAAGATACATGAGAAAAACTAAACCACTCATGATCTTGAGTTGGGTGCAGTTGTTTTCGCTCTAAAGATCTGGAGACACTATTTGTACGGTACAAAATGTGTGGTTTTCACGGACCACAAAAGTCTTCAGCATATCTTCAATCAGAAAGAACTCAACATGAGGCAACGGCGTTGGGTCGAGCTTTTAAACGACTATGACTGCGAAATTCGCTACCATCCTGGTAAGGCGAATGTCGTAGCTGATGCATTGAGTCGTAAGGAACGTACTAAGCTTCATTGTGTACGTGTTCAATCTGTTATTCAAGCTCGATCCGATATCCAAGCACGCATTTCTCAGGCTCAAAAATCTTGTGTTTCACAAGGTTTGATGGATAAGGAATTTCCCTATCACATAACACCTGCTTTGGAACTGAAGGACAATGGATCGTATTACTTCATGGACCGCTTGTGGGTCCCAAGCCAGGATGATCTTCGTACCTTGCTTATGGATGAAGCCCATAAGTCTCGTTATTCTATTCATCCGGGCTCAGATAAGATGTATAAGGATCTTCGTATTCAGTATTGGTGGCCTGGTATGAAGAAAGACATTGCCTTATACGTATCAAAATGCCTTACTTGTCTTAAGGTTAAGGCTGAACATCAACGTCCTTCGGGTTTATTGGTGTAACCAGAGATCCCAGTTTGGAAATGGGAAAACATTACTATGGATCTTGTTACCAAACTTCCACGCACAAAGAAAGGTCATGATGCCATCTGGGTAGTCGTTGATCGTCTCACTAAGTCAGCGCATTTCTTGCCAATCCGTGAGGATTTTCCTGCTGACAGACTTGCTCAAATCTATGTAGATGAAATTGTAGCTCGACATGGTGTTCCTTTGAACATCATTTCTGACAGAGATGCTCGTTTCACTTCTCATTTTTGGAGAACCATGCAATCTGCTATGGGGACCCAACTTAATCTGAGCACAGCTTATCATCCGCAAACGGATGGTCAATCTGAAAGAACAATCCAGACTCTGGAGGATATGCTAAGAGCTTGTGTGATCGATTTTGGTGGTAGCTGGGATTCACATCTTAAATTGATTGAATTCTCCTACAACAACAGTTATCACACCAGCATCAAAATGGCTCCTTTCGAGGCTCTCTATGGTCGAAAATGTCGTTCACCAGTCTGCTGGAATGAGATCGACGAGGCTCAACTTACTGGACCTGCCCTCATTTTAGAGACAACTGACAAGGTCAAGAAAGTTCGCGATAACCTTCAGACAGCTATGAGCCGTCAAAAGAGTTACGAGGATCCAAAATGCAAACCCTTGGAATTTCAAGTCGGTGATCGAGTATTACTTAAGGTCTCACCTTGGAAAGGTGTGATCAGATTTGGAAAGAAAGGAAAACTTGCACCTAGATATGTTGGACCATTCAAGATCGTCGAAAGAATCGACAAGGTAGCCTACAGACTTGAGTTACCTCCGGAACTTGGAAATGTTCATCCAACTTTTCACGTATCCAATCTCAAGAGGTGTTTAGCTGATAAGAACCTCCACATACCGCTTGACGAAATTCGTGTTGGCAAAACACTGAAATTTGTTGAGAAGCCAATGGAAATCATGGAACGTGAAGTCAAGTGGCTTAAACGCAAGCGCATTCCTTTGGTCAAAGTTCACTGGGAAGCTAAACGTGGACCTGAGTTTACTTGGGAACGCGAAGATCAAATGAAGGCGAAATATCCGCATCTTTTTCCACGAGTTTCATCTAAATAAATTTCGGGACGAAATTTCCACAAGTAGGGGAGACTGTAACATATGTGCTTGTAATCACTATGAACAGTTCTATTATCAATAAAACAATGTTATTTGATTCCAATGTTTGTTTGGTTGTGTTTTACATTTTTCATGTTTTGACTTTTATTCAATTTCAAACTCTACATCACTTTCTTGAGAGTTATACGCAAACTGATGCGTAAACGTAATCAGTTTAATGCGATAAATACTCCAGAACATCAACATGTACTTAACATACCTTGAATAACCTTTACATAACTTAGAAATAAGTTTTGAAGGCTTTGGTATGTCAAAAACAAGTTAATTCGCTTAAAGGGACTAAACTTGACAAACTGCGAAAGTATGCCAATTTGAACTGTAACGAACATTCCGGAACATGACCATAAGTTAAACACACCTTAAATATCCTTTACATAGCTTAGAAATAGGCTTTAAGGGGTTCGGTGCGCTAAAATAAACTTTTGGGTCATTCAGGGACTAAAAGTGTCAAAAAGTGCACAAGTTTGCATTTTCGCGCATAACTTACGTTCTGAATACATCCGGACATCCAAAATTTATGTAAGCACTAAAATATTTTATTTTAGTGTTCGGCATAAGAAAAATCCATCCGTCACGTCATTTGGATCGTTTTTCGCGCTTATGCGCATTCCGTCGTAATTAAGCGAACATCGCGTTCGTACGGCCAAACGAACCAACCTCCGACATATTTTTAAGCATGTTTCATGTCCACAATGTTTAGGCATCATTTTAGGGCCTTAAAGTTGGCTTTACGGGCCTTAGAAGTGTCGGAAATGGCTTTAAACACGTGCAGGGACTGAAACTGTAAATTCTGAAACTAATTCTGATCTGTGACTCCCAGGCGGCCCACCTGAGTTTCTGCACATGTTGAAGCGGGCCGCGTCCGACTGCCTGACCAGATTAACTGCATTTAACAGCAGATTGCAGCTGGTTGATCCACCACCACACATTCTCAATTGCTTAGTCAGCTGATAAGGATCATTTTTAGCTACCATAAGGTTCCGACACTTGTACGGATGCGATTAAAGCACGGTTTCCATGAAACGATCTTAACGGTGGACCGAAAACTATAAATACCCACATACCCCCAACCTCATTTCTCACAAGAATCTAATTAATTGTGCTCTAAGTTGAAACCTTTGTTTCATACCTGAGCTATTTTGATCTAGATTAGCATTCGAGGACCCTTCGTAAGTATTCTTTCGTTCTTTTCTTTATTTTATTGCTTTTCGAGTCAGAAAGTCAAACTTTGTTTGACTTTCAGCGTTGAGCAGCTTATGGTCAATGCGAAGTTCGTTTGAACTTCGCAACGTGATTGTAATCACGATGGTTATAGTCCCTTGGGACTATGCCTACTGATTACCACGTTGTCTAGGGTCGTAAGGGTAAGCGATCTGATCAATCGCTTATACTTCGAACCCGACCCAGTTTGGTCGATCATTAGGATCCGACCAAATATATTAGGTGACCATAGTATATAGGGAATAACCTTCCGAGGTTATACCTTATGGTCACATTGTTTGAGTAGTTGTATGATAGGTAGTTTATATTCCTTAGGTAAATTACCAGAATACCCTTTTCATGTATAATTGGTAATTTAGCTTATGTAACCTAAACTTTTGTCACATAACTGATTATGTAACATGTTTAGGCATATAACACTTGTCATAGGACTAGTTAGGCGGTCCGAACGCGTTTCAAGCGAACGACGCGTTAAAGTAGCATAAGCTACCTAAACGGGTCGTAATGGGTCGTAAACAATTATGTTAGGTTTCATTTAGTATGTAGGCTTTGTTAAACCAAATGACACGAGTCTCTACACTCGTTTGGTTTATGAACCCTCATGCTACCCGATCTTCCGATATAGGTCAGGTTTATTAACATAGTTACCTATATTAGGTGCCGTTTGATTCTGAGATTTCTAGCATTACTTGGTGATTATCTTAAGACATCTGAGCAATATCAAGTGAGTACATAGACCCCTCTTTTACTGTTTTCCAAACTGTTTTGGGGTGAAACACATGTGCCTACTTGTTACTTTCATGCTTTCCTGTTTTCACATCATATACCGGCTATGTTTGTTAGTACATTATAGTACATGATTTCATTACATTTCATGCTATGTATGTCCATTGTGTGCATACTTAGTACATTGTTTTACATTACATTTCTGCCATGTATGTTGACTGATAACATGCTAGCACATTGATTTACATGACTTTTCTGCTTTGTATGTTAACTTAGCATACTTAGTACATTGTTTTCATATGACATGTATACAACTGCTATGACATTTGGTTTGCACAAACGGGTCTTTATTACGTTCATTAACATTTGCTACGCCGCTCGGTAGTAAGTAGTGGTACCATAGGACTTGACAATTCCCATTCCTGACATCCCGGGTTTGTTTGGATGTAAGGAATGACTGAATCCGAATACAATTCTTTTGATAACCTTGACTGAAAGGGTTATCCGACTGTCTCAAGGCTTGAATATATGCGTGAACTTACCACATAAATGTTTGTATCAATGTATCATGCATCACTTTGCAAAACATAACTTTTTGATATATTCAAAATACTTTGTTTTGTACATTACTACATTTGGACTATGTACATAACATTTGTTACACATTACTTGACTACTTTTGGACTATCAACATTTGACATGGTTTATACAAAGACTTTTGACTATTGGTTTAAACATAGACATTATACTTTGTTGGTTGGTTTAAGTGACTTAAGTAACGAGATGTGAGTAATATGATACAATCATGGTGGATACGCCGCTGGTACTTCCTATACATAAGTGGTTGTATTATATTACATATCATAGCGTTATTTAAATCATTCATTTTGGACTTATACATTTTATACAAGTGACATGTTTTTACAAGACTTTGGTTTACAATACAGTTTATTTTATACAACTCATTTTGCATGGTTATTCATTTAACCATACATTATTCACTTATCTATACATATCATCTGGACTTATTGTTTTTCAAGCGATTTACAAAACAAATCAAATTACAAGGTTCATGACTAAACATTTTCTTAAACATAAGTCATGAATCCTATTTTCACAAAACCTATGTATCTCACAGGCATTTTTATGCTGACGTACTTACTTTCACATGTGTTTTCAGGTGCTTTTCCGTAGGATGACGATCATGATACTAGGGCGGACCTGTGCCTTAGAGACTAAAAATGGAGATAGACTTGTTTAATTATGTTATAAACTTTTAAATTACTGTTTTGAGACAATGTAACACCTTTGTTGATAAATAAAATATCACTTTGTATGCCATGGTTGTGAAACAATTAATTCTGTTACAACACTCCCCGACGTTTCCGCCGCGATTTGTTGTTTTACGCGGTCGGGGTGTGACAGAAGAGTTGGTATCAAAAGCCAATGGTTATAGGGAATTAGGTTATTAGAAATGCTTTGACCTAGACTATAACTTTTCTAGGACCCTAACACAAGTTATCTTGTGTTTAGATCTTAAAACATGTACATCACCTATCCTTAGGTGATTATCAAAACAAAAACCAAAATTTTTCCGAAACGATTTTTGAAAAACAATCATCTGTATTTGGATGATTGATTACTAGGTTTTGAACCCTCTATTGTAAGGTTTTGAACCCTCTGTTATATGGTTTTGAACCCCTTTGAGTTTTCAAAATCTCGTCAAGGTTTTGGGTTTTAAATAATGTGAACACGTGCAAACTGGAAGGGTGAATGCCTGTATTCTGGGTTTTCTGTCTAGGCAAGCACTTCGTATACATCTCATCAGACGCGAGACCAGTTGTGCTTACCTGGGAATTCTTGGGATGAGTGTTCACTTATAGGCGAGCATGTCTTCGTAATACATTATTTTTGACCCATTTACTTTGATTAGTCACTGTGTGTCGTTTGTTTGCTTGGTAATGCGGACGAATGACCACCATCTTTGCTTTTGTTGATTTTGTTTCATCTCATTCTCTTCATCCAATCATCTCACTCGTTTCTTTTCGTGTTTTCCTCTTTTAGAATGCCTCCTCGACGCGAGAACCAGATAGCAACTGCCGAACTGGCAGAAATTATTGCGCAGCAGATGGCTGCTCAATTCCCAAATCTCTTTGCTCAATGGAACCAAGCCAACAACAACAACAATGCTCCATGCAAATACAAGGATTTTAACTCGGTTAAACCACTCAAGTTTAGTGGTTCTGAAGGAGCGACTGGGCTTCTTCAGTGGTTCGAGAGCATTGAGAATACTTTCCGCCACGTGCAGTGTCCGGATAATCGCAAAGTCGAGTTTGCTTCGAGCGTATTTCAGAAGAGGGCTTTGACATGGTGGAACGGGGTTATGAGAGACCAAGGTGCAGAAGTTGCTCTCGCACAGACATGGGCTGAACTTAGAGCCCTTATGATGAGGGAATTCTGTCCTCGTCATGAGCAGCGAGCTTTGGAAAAGGAATTTGATAATTTGAAGCAAGATAGTGGTGAGCATCGGGCGTATACTGATAGGTTTGAAGAGTTGAGTCTGCTTTACCCGACTATGGTTACCCCACTCGACAAAGCTATCGAAAGGTACATCGACGGCCTACCTGACTCAGTACAAGACATCCTTATTGGTAGTGACCCTGCCACACTCCGTCAGGCGATCGAGTTATCCGCGACATTGACTGAGTCGCAGATTCGTAAGGGAAAGCTGCATAAGAAAGGTGACAAGGGTAAGAAGCAGGCATCTGACAAAGGGGATGGTAAGAAAGGTGAAAACAAGAATGGAAAGCATTCGGGTTCCGCAAGAGGGTCTAGGAAGCGAAAGGCTTCCCAAAACTATGCCGTTACTGCACAGGCTCAAGCTGCACCAAATCAGCCTGCGCAACCAACCGCCAAGAAGCCTTATTTTGGCAATGCACCTTTGTGCAACAGGTGTAACGGCCATCACCAACCACATCTCCAGTGTCGTCAGTGCACCAACTGCGGAAGATCTGGTCATCTTGCTGTCAACTGCCGCATTCCTGTCAATCAGAACCAGGCAGTTCATAACCAAGCTCAACAAGTTGCCCAGCCTCTTGCTCAGCAACAAGGTCAAACTGCACGACCTCATTTTCCTCCTGGTTCGTGCTACAATTGTGGGGATCTGACCCACTACAGGAACCGGTGCCCAAGGCTAGCCAACCAGAACCAGAATCAGAATCAAGCTCCGGCTCGAGGCCGAGCCTTTAACATGAATGCCCAAGAGGCGCAGGCGGACGATAATGTGGTGAACGGTACGTTCTTTATAAATAATCAGCCTGCATCTGTTCTTTTCGATTCTGGTGCCGATAAGAGTTTTGTGTCATTATCTTTTGAGCCAATGCTTCGCGTGTCTAGAACAAAACTAGGTAAACCTTTGACAGTTGAAGTTGCTAGTGGTGAACCCATTATTCTTGATTCTGTTCTACGCAACTGCCATTTGAACCTTAACGACCATCTTTTTCCTATCAACCTCACGCCTATGCAACTTGGAAGCTTCGACGTCATTGTGGGTATGGATTGGTTATCCAAGCATCACGCAGAGGTAGTTTGTTTCGAGAAGATCGTTCGTGTGCCACTTTCGACAGGCGAGATTCTACAGGTTCAAGGTGAGAAACCGTCTGGTGGTCTCAAGCTTATGTCTTGTTTTAAAGCTCGGAAGTATCTGCGAAAGAATTATGTGGCCTTCTTAGCACATGTTACAGCAGATAAAGGCAAGGGTAAGTCTATTTCAGATATTCCTGTCGTTCGGGATTATTCTGAAGTATTCCCTGAAGATTTACCTGGTCTACCTCCAGCACGCCAAGTCGAGTTCCGCATTGATCTCGTACCTTGTGCAAATACCATTGCCAGAGCTCCATATCGTCTTGCACCTTCTGAGATGCAAGAGTTGTCTAAGCAGCTTCAGGAGCTCTCCGACAAAGGTTTTATCCGTCCTAGCTTTTCACCTTGGGGTGCTCCCATTCTTTTTGTCAAGAAGAAGGATGGATCTTTTAGGATGTGTATCGATTATCGTGAGCTTAATAAGCTTACCATCAAGAATCGATATCCCCTACCTCGCATAGACGACCTCTTTGATCAGTTACAGGGCGCTTCTTATTTCTCGAAGATTGATCTGCGATCTGGATATCATCAACTTCGCGTGCATGAAGAAGATATTCCCAAGACAGCGTTCCGTACTCGTTATGGGCATTATGAGTTCACAGTCATGCCATTCGGTTTGACTAATGCTCCTGCTGTTTTCATGGACTTAATGAATAGGGTCTGCAAACCTTATTTGGATCAGTTCGTCATTGTTTTTATTGACGACATCTTGATTTACTCTAAGACGCGAGCTGATCACGAGCAGCATCTTCGTCTTACTCTGGAACTCCTGAAGAAAGAGCAACTTTTCGCCAAATTCTCCAAGTGCGAATTTTGGCTTAAAGAAGTTCAATTCTTAGGACATATTATCAACGAATGAGGTATTCAGGTAGATCCCTCCAAGATCAGTGCGATTAAGGATTGGGATACGCCTACTACTCCTACTGAAGTTCGTTCTTTTCTTGGTCTAGCGGGTTATTATCGCCGCTTTATTGAAAACTTCTCAAAGATTGCAGTTCCTCTAACTGCTCTAACTCAGAAGAACAAACCCTTTGATTGGGGATTCAAACAAGAGGAAGCTTTTCAACGCTTGAAGCAGAAGCTTTGCGATGCGCCTGTTCTATCATTGCCTGAGGGTGATGATGATTTTGTCGTGTATTGTGATGCATCGAAATTAGGCCTTGGTTGTGTTCTGATGCAAAGGAACAAAGTCATAGCATATGCATCGAGGCAGTTGAAGATACATGAGAAAAACTACACCACTCATGATCTTGAGTTGGGTGCAGTTATTTTCGCTCTAAAGATCTGGAGACACTATTTGTACGGTACAAAATGTGTGGTTTTCACAGACCACAAAAGTCTTCAGCATATCTTCAATCAGAAAGAACTCAACATGAGGCAACGGCGTTGGGTCGAGCTTTTAAACGACTATGACTGCGAAATTCGCTACCATCCTGGTAAGGCGAATGTCGTAGCTGATGCATTGAGTCGTAAGGAACGTACTAAGCTTCATTGTGTACGTGTTCAATTTGTTATTCAAGCTCGATCCGATATCCAAGCACGCATTTCTCAGGCTCAACAATCTTGTGTTTCACAAGGTTTGATGGATAAGGAATTTCCCTATCACATAACACCTGCTCTGGAACTGAAGGACAATGGATCGTATTACTTCATGGACCGCTTGTGGGTCCCAAGCCAGGATGATCTTCGTACCTTGCTTATGGATGAAGCCCATAAGTCTCGTTATTCTATTCATCCGGGCTCAGATAAGATGTATAAGGATCTTCGTATTCAGTATTGGTGGCCTGGTATGAAGAAAGACATTGCCTTATACGTATCAAAATGCCTTACTTGTCTTAAGGTTAAGGCTGAACATCAACGTCCTTCGGGTTTATTGGTGCAACCAGAGATCCCAGTTTGGAAATGGGAAAACATTACTATGGATCTTGTTACCAAACTTCCACGCACAAAGAAAGGTCATGATGCCATCTGGGTAGTCGTTGATCGTCTCACTAAGTCAGCGCATTTCTTGCCAATCCGTGAGGATTTTCCTGCTGACAGACTTGCTCAAATCTATGTAGATGAAATTGTAGCTCGACATGGTGTTCCTTTGAACATCATTTCTGACAGAGATGCTCGTTTCACTTCTCATTTTTGGAGAACCATGCAATCTGCTATGGGGACCCAACTTAATCTGAGCACAGCTTATCATCCGCAAACGGATGGTCAATCTGAAAGAACAATCCAGACTCTGGAGGATATGCTAAGAGCTTGTGTGATCGATTTTGGTGGTAGCTGGGATTCACATCTTAAATTGATTGAATTCTCCTACAACAACAGTTATCACACCAGCATCAAAATGGCTCCTTTCGAGGCTCTCTATGGTCGAAAATGTCGTTCACCAGTCTGCTGGAATAAGATCGGCGAGGCTCAACTTACTGGACCTGCCCTCATTTTAGAGACAACTGACAAGGTCAAGAAAGTTCGCGATAACCTTCAGACAGCTATGAGCCGTCAAAAGAGTTACGCAGATCCAAAACGCAAACCCTTGGAATTTCAAGTCGGTGATCGAGTATTACTTAAGGTCTCACCTTGGAAAGGTGTGATCAGATTTGGAAAGAAAGGAAAACTTGCACCTAGATATGTTGGACCATTCAAGATCGTCGAAAGAATCGGCAAGGTAGCCTACAGACTTGAGTTACCTCCGAAACTTGGAAATGTTCATCCAACTTTTCACGTATCCAATCTCAAGAGGTGTTTAGCTGATGAGAACCTCCACATACCGCTTGACGAAATTCGTGTTGGCAAAACACTGAAATTTGTTGAGAAGCCAGTGGAAATCATGGAACGTGAAGTCAAGTGGCTTAAACGCAAGCGCATTCCTTTGGTCAAAGTTCGCTGGGAAGCTAAACGTGGACCTGAGTTTACTTGGGAACGCGAAGATCAAATGAAGGCGAAATATCCGCATCTTTTTCCACGAGTTTCCTCTAAATAAATTTCGGGACGAAATTTCCACAAGTAGGGGAGACTGTAACATCTGTGCTTGTAATCACTATGAACAGTTCTATTATCAATAAAACAATGTTATTTGATTCCAATGTTTGTTTGGTTGTGTTTTACATTTTTCATGTTTTGACTTTTATTCAATTTCAAACTCTACATCACTTTCTGGAGAGTTATACGCAAACTGATGCGTAAACGTAATCAGTTTAATGCGATAAATACTCCGGAACATCAACATGTACTTAACATACCTTGAATAACCTTTACATAACTTAGAAATAAGTTTTGAAGGCTTTGGTATGTCAAAAACAAGTTAATTCGCTTACAGGGACTAAACTTGACAAACTGTGAAAGTATGCCAATTTGAACTGTAACGAACATTCCGGAACATGACCATAAGTTAAACACACCTTAAATATCCTTTACGTAGCTTAGAAATAGGCTTTAAGGGGTTCGGTGCGCTAAAATAAACTTTTGGGTCATTCAGGGACTAAAAGTGTCAAAAAGTGCACAAGTTTGCATTTTCGCGCATAACTTACGTTCTGAATACATCCGGACATCCAAAAATTTATGTAAGCACTAAAATATTTTATTTTAGTGTTCGGCATAAGAAAAATCCATTCGTCACGTCATTTGGATCGTTTTTCGCGCTTATGCGCATTCCGTCGTAATTAAGCGAACATCGCGTTCGTACGGCCAAACGAACCAACCTCCGACATATTTTTAAGCATGTTTCATGTCCACAATGTTTAGGCATCATTTTAGGGCCTTAAAGTTGGCTTTAAGGGCCTTAGAAGTGTCAGAAATGGCTTTAAACACGTGCAGGGACTGAAACTGTAAATTCTGAAACTAATTCTGATCTGTGACTCCCAGGCGGCCCGCCTGAGTTTCTGCACATGTTGAAGCGGGCCGCGTCCGACTTCCTGACCAGATTAACTGCATTTAACAGCAGATTGCAGCTGGTTGATCGACCACCACACATTCTCAATTGCTTAGTCAGCTGATAAGGATCATTTTTAGCTACCATAAGGTTCCGACACTTGTACGGATGCGATTAAAGCACGGTTTCCATGAAATGATCTTAACGGTGGACCGAAAACTATAAATACCCACATACCCCCAACCTCATTTCTCACAAGAATCTGATTAATTGTGCTCTAAGTTGAAACCTTTGTTTCATACCTGAGCTATTTTGATCTAGATTAGCATTCGGGGACCCTTCGTAAGTATTCTTTTGTTCTTTTCTTTATTTTATTGCTTTTCGAGTCAGAAAGTCAAACTTTGTTTGACTTTCAGCGTTGACCAGCTTATGGTCAATGCGAAGTTCGTTTGAACTTCGCAACGTGATTGTAATCACGATGGTTATAGTCCCTTGGGACTATGCCTACTGATTACCACGTTGTCTAGGGTCGTAAGGGTAAGCGATCTGATCAATCGCTTATACTTCGAACCCGACCCAGTTTGGTCGATCATTAGGATCCGACCAAATACATTAGGTGACCATAGTATATAGGGAATAACCTTCCGAGGTTATACCTTATGGTCACATCGTTTGAGTAGTTGTATGATAGGTAGTTTATATGCCTTAGGTAAATTACCAGAATACCCTTTTCATGTATAATTGGTAATTTAGCTTATGTAACCTAAACTTTTGTCACATAACTGATTATGTAACATGTTTAGGCATATAACACTTGTCATAGGACTAGTTAGGCGGTCCGAACGCGTTTCAAGCGAACGACGCGTTAAAGTAGCATAAGCTACCTAAACGGGTCGTAATGGGTCGTAAACAATTATGTTAGGTTTCATTTAGTATGTAGGCTTTGTTAAACCAAATGACACGAGTCTCTACACTCGTTTGGTTTATGAACCCTCATGCTACCCGATCTTCTGATATAGGTCCGGTTTATTAACATAGTTACCTATATTAGGTGCCGTTTCATTCTGAGATTTCTAGCATTACTTGGTGATTATCTTAAGACATCTGAGCAATATCAAGTGAGTACATAGACCCCTCTTTTACTGTTTTCCAAACTGTTTTGGGGTGAAACACATGTGCCTACTTGTTACTTTCATGCTTTCCTGTTTTCACATCATATACCGGCTATGTTTGTTAGTACATTATAGTACATGATTTCATTACATTTCATGCTATGTATGTCCATTGTGTGCATACTTAGTACATTGTTTTACATTACATTTCTGCCATGTATGTTGACTGATAACATGCTAGCATATTGATTTACATGACTTTTCTGCTTTGTATGTTAACTTAGCATACTTAGTACATTGTTTTCATATGACATGTATACAACTGCTATGACATTTGGTTTGCACAAACGGGACTTTATTACGTTCATTAACATTTGCTACGCCGCTTGGTAGTAAGTAGTGGTACCATAGGACTTGACAAATCCCATTCCTGACATCCCGGGTTTGTTTGGATGTAAGGAATGACTGAATCCGAATACAATTCTTTTGATAACCTTGACTGAAAGGGTTATCCGACTGTCTCAAGGCTTGAATGTATGTGTTAACTTACCACATAAATGTTTGTATCAATGTATCATGCATCACTTTGTAAAACATAACTTTTTGATATATTCAAAATACTTTGTTTTGTACATTACTACATTTGGACTATGTACATAACATTTGTTACACATTAATTGACTACTTTTGGACTATCAACATTTGACATGGTTTATACAAAGACTTTTGACTATTGGTTTAAACATAGACATTATACTTTGTTGGTTGGTTTAAGTGACTTAAGTAACGAGATGTGAGTAATATGATACAATCATGGTGGATACGCCGCTGGTACTTCCTATACATAAGTGGTTGTATTATATTACATATCATAGCGTTATTTAAATCATTCATTTTGGACTTATACATTTTATACAAGTGACATGTTTTTACAAGACTTTGGTTTACAATACAGTTTATTTTATACAACTCATTTTGCATGGTTATTCATTTAACCATACATTATTCACTTATCTATACATATCATCTGGACTTATTGTTTTTCAAGCGATTTACAAAACAAATCAAATTACAAGGTTCATGACTAAACATTTTCTTAAACATAAGTCATGAATCCTATTTTCACAAAACCTATGTATCTCACAGGCATTTTTATGCTGACGTACCTACTTTCACATGTGTTTTCAGGTGCTTTTCCGTAGGATGACGATCATGATACTAGGGCGGACCTGTGCCTTAGAGACTAAAAATGGAGATAGACTTGTTTAATTATGTTATAAACTTTTAAATTACTGTTTTGAGACAATGTAACACCTTTGTTGATAAATAAAATATCACTTTGTATGCCATGGTTGTGAAACAATTAATTCTGTTACAACACTCCCCGACGTTTCCGCCGCGATTTGTTGTTTTACGCGGTCGGGGTGTGACAATACAGGTAACAATATCCAACTTGATGACATAGACGTCTTCTGGACAAGACGAAATGTATTACCGGAAAAAATTCACAAAGACGAGAGTTACCTTCAGGAGGAGATGGATAAAATCACACAACAACTACAATCGCAACAACTGCCAGTGAAAAGGAGTATGATCTCAAAGTTATTAGCCGTGGTGAATCCAAGTATGACTGACCATCGTCCACCTGAGGTACAAAAAGATACTCGCGGGCGCCCAACTGATAAAGCACGGCAACAGAGAAATGAGGGGGCTGATAAAGATGACACTAAAAAGAAAGTTGTGCAACGCAGTCGCCTAAAAAAATCTAAAGATAAAGAGAAAATTTGTGATAAGGAATTTCCACTGTTTGTTGGGGACAGGTACAAATATTTACATACATACATACATACGTACGTACGTACGTACGTACGTACGTACATACATACATACATACATACAACCCACATAATATTTTCAACTAATTGGCTGTGATAGGTACAAAAACGTTATAGAGTGTTTTAAAGAATGGCTTCCAACTAGGTATCGACCCTACATTACAGATATAGAAAATGTCCAGCCGGATGGTAACTGTGGCTTCCGATCCATTGCTCGCGGTTTAGGGATGGAGCAAAATCAATGGTTGTTTGTTCGCCAACAACTTCTAGACGAGATGATCATTAACGAGCCTCTATGGAGACCTATGTTCTGCAATATCGATAAAGAACTTTACAATGACATATATGACTCAATATATCATCTAGAAGTGGAACCTGCACCATATCGAAAGTGGATGCAACTGCCGTACGCTGGATTGTTGGCTGCTCAGAAATTCGGTATGATAATCCAACATTTCAGTAATGGCGGTAATCAAACATACTTCCCCATGTTTCATGGTCCAACGACTTGCTGTGACCATACCACCATCTCGATTGCTTTTGTCAAGAAAAACCATTTCATCCTTCTTAAGTTAACCTATGATTGTCCAATGCCTCCACCGAATGGACTTTGGAGTCTATACAGAACCCCTAAAGCTATAGAATGGGAGACACTATACGCGTCTCGTATTCAACAGGGTAAGACATTAATGCCAAGTAACAAAAGTCAACATAAAGAGTACATAAACGTGTTTGGTTAGTCATAGCATTAGTTATTGTATTATTTAGTGTTATCTCTGTAAAAATTATTTATTTAATCATGGTGGTATTTCATGTTAAAAAAATGGTTGTTCGTATTAGTTTTGTATCATTTCATGTTAAAAAAAATAGTGTTCATATTAGTTTTATTTACATCAAATTATTAACTTATTATTGTTACATTATAATATTTTTATAAAAAAACACTTGTTAAACAAAAACAAAAAATATACATATATATATATATAGGGGATGGTTCAAATGAAAACCACTTTTAACGCGAAAACTCGAAAACTAACTAAAAAAAGCCTAAAAAACACACAAAAATTTTTTTTTTTTTTTTTTCAATTTTTTTAATAAAAATCGCTGGTTTTTATATATAAAAAAAAAATTTCAAAAAAAAAAAAAAAAAAAATTTTTTTGTGTAGTGCACATGTGTAATAATACACATGTGTAGTACAGATACACATGTGTAGTATTACACATGTGAACTACACAAAAATTTTTTTTTTTTTTTTTTTTTTTTGAAATTTTTTTTTTTATATAAAAAAAACCTGCGAAATTTGGTTTTGCAAAAAAAAAAAAATAAAAAAAAAAATTTTTGTGTGTTTTTTAGGCTTTTTTTAGTTAGTTTTCGAGTTTTCGCGTTAACTAGTGGTTTTCATTTGAACCTTCCCCTATATATATATATATATATATATATATAGGAATCGTATGGCACAATATGATTTATAGCACAAAATGAAAGGAAGTGTATAGCTCTATACAGTTCCCCTGATTTAAAGTAGATTCTTGCAGTTAAAGTAGATTTTGGCATTTGCGCGTGTCAGTAAGATACTTCCCTATTGGAAGTGTATAAGCCAATACGGTTCTTCTGGTCCTTAAAGGAAGCATATAGGCCAATACGTTTCCCCTGATCCCCTAAACCATTTCCTTTTAAAAACTCCCTGCCTCCATTCCTTAACAAATCCCCAAAAGGCTCTCAACTTTAAATCCGAACGGCTCTCAACTTTAAATCCGAAGAACAAGCCTCTCGTATAGCTTATACGCTTCGTTTCGGCTTCAAGGTTAGTAAACTCGTTTATAAACCTACATATTTTCATGTTTTTTTCGTTTATATTGGTTCAATGGGGGGATAAATAATTATGGCGGTTTCTACGTCCTCCACCGGCAGTCAGGCCTGTAACGGCACCAAAATTTACGGACAATAGTCCTGATCAATGCCTACGATCCCAAACAAAATCGAGGCGGCCCGTCATCACGGATACAATTAAAGCGTGCAACCGAAATACCAAAATAGTTTGTTCTTGTTAGCCATGTACCCTTCCTTTCGTTTATATTGGTTCAATGGGGGGATAATGGTAGTTTTAGGTATTTATTTGCACTCGTTTATAAACTTACAATCGTTTTGTAGATGTTCATGTGGCTGAATAATTTTGATTTTAAGTGAGTTTTGGTTTCTGCTCTATGAACCACCCCTTGAACTTTGTTGTAAACCAAGAAACTCTTTATCTTATCTGCAATGAAAAAAAACTAATGGAATTGTGGCAAGATCGTGAAAATGATTTTAGGGTTATGAGTGTGTAACAGGGAAGAAGGTAGAGAAGAAGAAGGTTGTAATGAAAGAAAAAGAAAAACCATTAGTTTTCTTTCTTGGAAATAAGGAAAGCCTCCTCGGAAATTATTAGCATATCAATTAATTGCAAATTATTCATTAAATATTATATTGTATTTACACATTCCATAGTTAATTAATTTATGCACTAAAAATAAAAATTATCCATTCTCTTTTAATTCATTCGAATAAAGTTTATCCATTCTTTTTAATTAATTCGGATAATAATATGCTATAGATTTTTACTAGCCTTAAAAAATTCGGATAATAATATGTTATAGATTTTTACTAGCCTTAAAAAATTAGATTCAAGTCAAAATTGCATGTAGTAGTCTTTATTTTGATTTCATCATGTTTAATTGCTTTTATTGAATAAAACAAATCAACCGGATTCAAAACATAATATTCTAAAAACGACGACAAAATGAATTTTTGTTTAACTTACCGAATATAATTTTTGTTTTGATTTGCTCTGTGTCAAACCCGAACCCGATATAGTTAATTTTGGGTTTTAACACGTTTTTTTATAATTTTGCAGATATGGCGTTGGACGATGAGATGCATGTTACGGAACTTTTCGATCCATGGGCCGGTGACGATTCTTCACAATATTCATATATGGTGTACCCTGCCCGAACGTACGAAGCTAAGCGGTTTAATAAACTTAGGGAGATAAAAGTGGGGTGCATGAGGGGGATACATTGGGATTCGTTAGAGACATGTGGGGTGGTGGACACTATGCGGCAGGTTATCGGGCAGGATAGCCCATGGGATCGTTTGTTTCGAATCGGAGCTGGGTCATCTTATCGGTCGTTGATGGTGGAATTTCTCTTCACATTCCGCTATAGACCTCGACCGGCTGACCGCACGAACTCGGATTTTGATGATCCGAATTTGCCGGCCCCAATGCCCGAGATCACATTCCGTCTGTTCGGCGAGGTGTTTCAGATGTCGCTTCGTCAATTTGCCGTCGCCACCAGTTTTTTACACGGATGCTGAGTTGGTTCAGGACGTGTATACCACAGCTATCGATTCTATGCCCGACGATGACTTGATTGCCTGGTGGCCCACTATCGGTGATGGTCAATACACCAAAGCGGAGGAGGCCCGATCCTCGGACATTCGTGACCCGTTAGTTCATTACTTGCATCGTTGCATTAGCACGGGCATCGCGGCCCGTGGCAAGAGTTGCGAGTACGTAACGAAGGCTGATCTTTTCTATCTCTATTGTTTATTTACTGGCCGTCTGTGCGCCCTCCATCTCTGCTTGGTGGATTATTTTGTCACACGTTGGAGAAAGCAGCTTCGTGGCAGTATATATGGAGGATCATTTATCGGCCGGATAGCCGAGAGTGTTGGTCGGTACTCTTGTTGGGCCGATGTTAAGTATCCGGCACCAGCTCCCTGCAAATATTTGGACATGAGGTCAATGACAGGGATGAAAGTGGCGGTAAACATTCCTAATGTTGGTTATAGGTTTGTCGGGGCGAATCGTCAAGCTTGGGCATGGCAGCCATTGGTACATCACCCACTTTTGGAGGCTGAGGAGGTTCAGATGCCTCAGATGGCTGAGCAGGAGGGCGGGCATGATGATGTTGAGGTCCCGCCTCGGCATGAACAGGGGGGGTCATCAGCATCCACAGAGAGCTTATCGTGCGGTTAGGTTGCCTCGGTCAACCAACCGTCTTCTCGATAGGATTTTGCATAACCAGGATGAGCAGATGCGGCTTCTAACATCTCACGATCGCCAGATGGACCGGTTGCATGATGACATGGGGTGGATAATGACTGGCATGGGTGAAATGTATAAGCATATGGGTATGTCGGTTCCACCCCGTCCATCACCACGAGTTTATCAGGGCCGGGGCCCGTTCTATACGCAGCAGCCCGACCCGTCCATGTCATCCTTTACTCAGCCCATTCCGTCCATGCATGTATGTTATCTTATTTTTATTTCATTATCTATGATCAATTTAATGTTATGAAATGTAATGGATAATTTGTTTAAATTCTTATAGGCTTCAGGCCCGTCCTATTCTCAGCCTGACCTTTGGATGCCGCGTTTTCCTCAGTCTGGCCAGACAATGCTGTTCTTTCCTTTGTTCGGCACTTCCATGCATGTATGTTATTTTGTTTTTATTTCAATTTTTATGAACAATTTTAATATAATGTAATGATTATTTTGTTTAAATTTTTTTATAGGCTCCGGGCACGTCCTGTACGCGGCAAAACCCGTCGCCCTCTATTAGGCGTGGCTCGATATTTACGGAGGAGGAGCTCGCAGAGTCTAACGAGGAGTCTGATGAGGAGTCTGACGAGGAGTCTGACGAGGATTGATGAAGATAGTGGTTTGTGATGTTTTTATATGATGCAATATTGTACGAACAATTTAGTTTTAATGTTTTGATGTGTGAACGATTTAATTTTCTGTTTAATTAGGATATGTTTGTTTTGGTAAGTTATAATGTATGTATATGTTTAGTTTGTTTGGATTGCTTAATTTAACTATGTTGTTTACAAAAATTTTTAACAAAAACCATCATTATTTTATAACAAAAAAACTAACTTAAATTAAAAAAAAAATTAAAGTTTGGTAAGAGCAATATGTGATGCGTGAAAAGGAAAATTCTTCTAGGGTCGTATAGGGCAATACGCTTCCTCTGGTCCCTAATCATTGGCTGAAAAGCATCTGAAAAGTGACTGAAAAGCATCTGAAAAGTTGTCCGATAGGAAGCGTATAGATCAATACGCTTGGGCTCAGAGGAACCATATAGCCCAATACTCTTCCTGTAGGGTTAGGGATGTGCAAATAAAAATGGGGGATGTGTGGATACTGAGAGCCTTTCTTAAACAGAGACCATCATAAATCAATTACTAGTTCAGTGTTCATTGGCCCTTCTCGATTTCCAATCTGTTTATTTATATGCGTTAATTCGGTAACCTCTGTCCCTCCCTCTCGTGACTGCCGGTATCTCAGTTGTTTGACTTTTGTTTGTATATGAAGTGTTCGATGAAATGCTCCAGCGGGTTTCCTTGTTTTTCTTCTCTTATCTTACATCCTTCTTAAGTAAACGGTGAAAGTTACGTTAGACCCCGTGTGATTTGAGGTAAACTATCAATTATCTTTTTTTTTGAACGGCAAATTTTATTACTCCCGTCGTCTGTGGGACTTGAACCCAAGACTTACCCCTCCCAAGGTGTTTAAAGGCATTGTATTTGCCAATAGATCACCACCCCATTGGTAAACTATCAATTATCTAACGCACTTCTTTAGATCATTTGAAATTGTGATGAATTTGTCTTTTAGTCCCATTTTTTTTTTTGTTTAAACATGTTTTTCTTGTAAGTTTGATGGTCATATAGTGTACTTTTAGTAATTGGAGTAGTAATTTTTTCAAATTGACATTCTCTTTTTGGTGTTACTGTGCTAGTTGCTACTCTACATATGATCTCTTCGTTTGTCAAAGTGATGCTACATGTCTTCTTGTAGGCAGCATCAGATTGGAATAGAGTAGCTTAAAGAAACAGAAAAACTAGCCTTTCTAACAATTCAGTTTATCAAATAAATCAATGTGAAACGATCTTTATTTTCTCTATTTCAACATTTGAAGACCAAATACCCTTTTGCATCAATATCTTCAATTTGAAAGTTTGTGTTTTTTATCAGGGTCGGCACTGAGAATTCCTATACCCTGTTCGAGCTCGAAAAAACGTGCCATCGGGACTTAACGAAATAAATAATTTAAACTACTTTTTCATACAACCGTGAACCGTTGACAAAAATATAGTATTCGATAAACAATGCAATTAACAAAAAACAAAATATAGTATTCGAATGAGTGACATTCCATAAAACTAATTAGCTAATATCTAACCAATGATTTGTGAAGCCTTCTTTGCATTCTTGATAGCAAATTGGTGAATCAACTCTTCACAGTTTAAATCATACCTGAATTCGAACAAAAAACAAAAAAAAAAAAAAAAAAAACAAAAAAGCACACGGGCCTGAATTTGACAATCGTTTTTGTATAAATTACCAACAATTTAGTCTTCAACAAAACAGAAAAAGGCATGAATTCAACAATAACTAATCGCCTAAACAAGGGCCTGAATTCGACCAAAAAAAACATAATAATTAATAACTAATAAGAGCCTGAATGAGTGAATTTGACCAAAAACAAAACATAACAATTGAAGTATTGAACAAGGGCCGATTGACGATTGATGATTTGATGTTTACCTGAATACTTGATCCGTGATCGTGAGACTGAGTTCGCCGGATAGACTCTATGCGTGGTGGCCCGTGGTTGCGTGCATGACTGAAATCGAAGAACAAAAGAGTGTAGACTCTGTGGCTTCTGTGTGTGCAGACTCTGTGAGTTCTTCGTCGAACCATGCTTCTAGTTGTCGCCAAACATGGACTAATTGTTTTTTTATTAGTTTTTAAAATCATTTGGGTATTGGGCTCACTAACCTAATCCCAATGAGCTAACTAAGCTAAACCATATGATTTTTTTGTAAGTGGGCCTATGTTATGTTAGTATTTGTTTGGCTATACCCTATTAATTTTTTTGTAAATATATAATATCCCATTTTTTTAAAAAATTACGTGCCCTACGAAATCACGGGTCCTGGCCGGTGGTCCTCCCCGCCTACCTCCAGGGCCGGCCCTGTTTTTTATTATGAGTATTATGGTAGTGTTTGAGAAAAGTAGCAAGTAGATGATATTAGAAAAGGGTAAAATAGGCATTCAAAAAGAGTAGTTTTAAGGAAAAGGAAAAAAATATGTAATATATATGAGTTAGGGAAGGGAAAATATGTAATGGAATCTTATGATCGGATAAATATGTAATAATCATGCTTATGAAGAGGAAATATGTAATAATTTTAAACCACGGTATGCTTTTTGTAATTTTCTTAAAAGAAGTTATAAAATTAACATTTCGGAACAAAAAACCAGGTCATTGTATTATGCAGTAGTCATATGTTGTTGACTGAAAGGAACTTATTACACTGCTAAAATCATCTGGTACCTTGTGCATAAGTTCCTTTCAGTCAACTTCCCTTTAACTTAGCCTCTGGTCTGCAGAAACTTCAATTGATGGATGGTTAGTCGTGTTCCATGACCATTTGGTAGATGATGGATAGAGAGGACGAAGGGGGACCGTGGTCGGAGTACCACTCGAAGAACTACAGGAAACAACAAGGCAGGCAGGAGGAGTTGACTTTTTTTGTATCCAATCTCCCTGATAGGGTGTCTAAAACTCTTCTGTGGAAGGCGTTTCTTCCTCACGGGCGTGTTTCGGATGCATATGTTGCGAGGAAGAGAGACTCTAAGGGGAATTACTTCGGTTTTGTCAGGTGTGTTGGGGTTAGAGACTTGGAAGGAACACTGGAAAGCATGAATACCGTTAAGATATTCGAAATGAAGCTGAGTGTGTCAATCGCCAAATTTGATAAGAATCATCAAAAGTTCGCATACCCGGTGCTTAGGCCGAAACCTCAAATGTGGCGTCCAAAGGTGGTGCCCATGATGGTTGAAAATGGTAATCGGGGTGGACCATCCAAGGCTGCGGATTCTCATATTCAGGCTGGAAGATTGTACAGTCATGTGGTTGGAAATACGTGGAAGAGCCAGGAACAAAAGGATAAAGTCATAGTGGTGAACTCCGATGCACCAGCCTATCCCGTTCACTGTGCAGGACGGTCCGTGGTGGGAACTTCTCGAAGTTTAAGGGCTTTGAGCTGCGTCGAGCAAGTTTTGCATAACGGTGGTTTTTCCGGGGCAAGCCTGTCCTATGTTGGTGGTATGCGTATGATGATCACGTTCAAAAATAGAAGTGTAGCGAACGACTTTATCGCCTCAGGTGACCTATGGAGAAACATCTTCACGAGGGTAAACATTTGGAATGGTGAAGATTTTCCCTTCGATCGAATCGCTTTTTTGCGGATTCGGGGGGCTCCATTCCACCTGAGAGATAACTCATTGTTTGATCAGATCGGGATGGCGTTCGGAGAAGTTATGAAACCCTCAGAATTCTCCTGGGAAGCGGTGGACAATGCGGATGGATGTTGTGGTGTTCTCACTTCGATAGGTAATAGGATCGAAGACAAGGTTGTGATTCAATGGAAAGGCAAGCAATATCAGGTGTGGGTATCCGAGGATTCAACGCCATGGGTTCCGGACTTTAGTGGGTCCCAGTCGGGTAATGTCTCTGATTTCTTGGAAAATTCCGGTGTGATGCCTAAGGAAGTGGATATGGAAGAAGGAGAAATAAGATGCGATATGCCGGAATCGGATCTGCCCGGTGGTCGGAAGGTTGATCACAAGGGTGTTCTGGAAGATGAAAGGGAGGTATCTCAACAGTCTTCTTTCAATTCGGGTGCATGGGGAGTAGGTGTGCATGGGGAAGCAGTACAACCTCCTAGGGCCCCAACACGCATCAATGATGGAGAAGAGCAAAATGCGGCTGATGCATGCAGTGGTGGTGGTGGCCAGTTGGATTTTAATGATAACATTATTTCTGAAGAAGAGGGCCCAATGAATTTGCATGGGGAAGGCATGAGGTCGCATGTTGGGGATGTAAACCTCCTTCACACTGTCCAATGTCCAGAGATAAATGATAATGTGGCTGGCACGTGCTCTCAATCAAGTGATTTAAATAGAATGGAGGCTGCTGAGCAACATGGAGGTGGGGCCCAGGTAGTAGATGTAAGTCTGCATGGGGAACAGTTGGGAGCCGCCCATGTTGTGGGAACCCCAAGGCAGGTGAATGATGATGAAAGAGCTCGTGTGAACGGGAGTGGAATTTTTTCTGAAGGTGGTTCAGATTTCAATATTGGGCTTCGGCCTGCGGTGGGACTTGAGCAAGATGGGCCCTGTCCGAACAATACTAGGCCCAGTTATATCACATGCAGGCTCAAACGCCGGAAAAAACCCAAGAAAAATGCCCAAAAATTAATTATTCCTGATCTTAATCAGGAGCCGGAGGGAGATGGAGATTAACTGGGATCATGAATTTTTTCACAATCGTTATCAATGGGGGTTCGGTGTCGGTTTGGGAGCCGGATGGAATTGGTTGATTCTTGTTTTTGTCGGGTTGATGTAATTGTCTTTATGTTTCTGTCGTTTTTTGTTTTTTCCTGTTTTGTTTCCCAGTTTCTAGCTGGCTCTTTATATATATATATAAAGTGATTTGCCGTTCAAAAAAAACATTTCGGAACAAAATCCAAAGACTAAATGAGTAGTTTTCTCAATCATCTTCTATATAACAACAAAAAAGTGCATATATCAATAATTTCAATGTCTATATCAATTTTGGGTGTAGATAAATAATATTTATGATTTTAGTATATTTTAAACGTGTATCTTTAAAATAAAAGAAACCTATATTAAATGAACTTATTTTTAGTAAACTAGCTAGTCATGTGGGTGGTTGTAAATTAAAATAAAAAGAAACACTCGAATAAATGATTTTTTTTACGGTAGATGTTACTATTATTAGAAGGAGAAGAAGTAACGGTCTAATTTTCTAATTTGGACGGCTTTGAAAAAATATTGGTACAGAGTTTTTTGGTTTATGAATCGTATAAAAAAAGGAATATTGGATTTTAATAATCCCAACTATTCGTCGTTGGCTGCCAACAGTCCCAACTTTAAACATAACCATTGGCGGTCCTAACTTTTAACATATTGGCCTCCAATGGACCCTGACTAACAGAACCCTAACGCCGTTAGTCTTCGGTCGCCGGAAAAACGTTTTTTGACCGGAAAACTCAACATTTTTTGTCCCGAACCTCTTTGTAACCTTATTATGGACCTTTGGGAACCTTTTTCTAGTAAAAACCTTAATTATTAAAGTCGCCGGAAAACTCAACTTTTCCGTCTCAAACCTCTTTGTAACCTTAAATCGGACCTTTAGAAATCTTTTTTTCTGGACAAAAACGGTTTTCCGGCGACCAGAGACTAACGGCGTTAAGAATCTGTTAGTCAAGGTCCATTAGGGGCCAATATGTCAATAGTTGAGACTGTCAGTGGTTATTTTTGAAGTTGGGACTGTTGGCGGCCAACGACGAATGGTTGGGATTATTAAAATCCAATATTCCAAAAAAAAAAAAATAGCAGAAACTGGTTAGAATACATGGTGATAAAAGGATAAAAATGTGAATGTATTATTTTTAACTTAAATTACATTAAACCTGTTTTGTAACGGACTTGAACCGTTAACCTTATTAACTTTAAAAAATGACTTTATATATATAAATGTGTTTTACTTTGGTAATTTGATCGTAATAAAAAAATTAAATACTTCTATATATCTTTGACATTGACATGTGCGTGTATATACAAGTTTTTACAATGAATTTTACACACGATTCGGTTTTAAATTTATAAAAATGATTTATACTTCAACATTAAAACATACACGAAAGGGCAAATGTAACTCGTCATATACGTAGTAAAGTATCGGTAAGAACCAAGTGTCGATCTAAGGATGCGGGCGGATGTAAAAATACTAAACCTTCGTTAATAAATTACCGGTAAAAAGATAAGTGGATAATTGGTTTAAACTAAAATATGAATAAATATATATTTTTAAAACATAATAAACTCAAAATATAAAAATAGATAAACAGCCTTGCTTTACGAACAACCGGAGCATGTTAACTAAGTCGGTTTTGCCACTAAAACACTTGATCAATTTTTCAATTTTCAAAGATAATTAGTATCCCTTTCGGGAATCCTAACATGACAACTCTTTGGAAAGTTAAAACGATAAATACACTTTAACCACCTAGAATTGTTCTTTAACGCCTAATTGACATATGTCTATGAAAATCCCCTAAAGATAAGTTAGTCATCCGTTAGGAGTTTTCTAACTTCACTTAATCAAGGTAAGTGACACCGATAAACACAATGTAACCACCGAGACAAGCATAAACTAGATTAAAGCACAACCGAGTTCATTTTACAAATCTTGAACATAAGTTCACCAAGAAAGCAATTTTGGTCTAAACTACTAACAAACTTAACAACTTATGTCAAGAATTCATAACAACACCATCTAACCCGTTAAGGTCCTTCCGTGAGGGAAATCATTCCTGATTCATATTAATTACCTCTTATTAAACCACTAACCATTTCTAGTATCATGGTGTAAACATTTTAAACAAGTTAAAACTCTACTAATAAATGATTAATTACGCTTCTTTTTGCAAATATCTCAACTAACCACATACTAATCATCCAAGATAATTAACTATAATCAAGAATCCAACATCAATCAACAAGGTTGCAAACTAATCATCAAGGATTAAGATATAAAATGCTTAAGTGTCATTACAAACATAATTAACATACTAATGGTTGTTTATGAAGCAAGGAATACTAGTGTTTTTTTGCCCGTAGGCTACAATAATACATAAACATCAGCCAAAATGCTTGGATCATAACAAAATAATGGAAAGATTCCAGAATCAAACCATAAACAAGCACTAGATTGAAGGTCCGGATGATAACGGAGCTTCTAGGCACAATGGTGGCTTGAATCCGAGCAAAAGTATAACCTCCGGAGCCTGATAATTCGCCTGAAGAGCTCCCAAAAGTCCAGAATGTCGAACTGATTTCCCCCTGCTGTTTTTTTATAACTTTTCGATTGGCACGGTCATGCCAATAAAGGGCACGGCCGTGCACTGTTCACCAAATCTTGTGACATCAGAAGATCTTGGACCGGTCTTCAGATCGGCACAGTCATGTCGCCCGACGCACGGTCGTGCATCTCCGAGAAGTGGCCGGCACTGCCAACTGCACTGGCAGTGCTTCCGAGAACAACAGCCTGGCACGATCGTTCCATTCGACGCACGGTCGTGCATTTTCGAGGATTGCCAGCACTACTGATCGCACTGGCAGTGCATCTCCGAGCTTGGGTTTAGTCTCCGGATTGGCACGGGCGTGCCAGAAGCTGCATACATCTTCACAGAATCCTCGTAATTCTGCTGTCTCGCTCGGAAAATCCTTGTTTTCTTCATCTTCTTGTTTCACTACTAGAAAAATTAAAATTTCTGACACCATTTTCCGTAGGAAATGCATCATAACTCGCGATTTTCTACGAATATGTGACAAAATGCATATGTAGGAAAACCACTCGTAGGAAAGTGGTTTCTTACGCATTTTCCTACCCATTTCTGACAGAAAAGGGCTGTCACAAATTGCTACACATTTTCTACGCATTTTCCTACCCATTTAACGGAAATTAATTTTTAATTTTTGCTACACAATTGTCACGAAATTTAATTTTTATATTTTTTCATAGTTTATGACAAATTTCCTACTACTTGTTTACTATGCATTTCTGACAAATTTGTAACAAAAAATAAAAAAATAAAAGGTTTTCAGCAATGGATTTTGTGTCACAAACCCGTCAGTAAAAATATGCTTCGTTTAAAGAAAATGTTTTTTTTTTCTAGTTTTATTCTATACAAAATCAAATAAAACAAAAAACTATACAAATTCAATAACATTAATCATAAATTTATACGAATTTACAAACAAAAAATGTATAAAATATACAAACATAAAGAAAATAAAATTACATATTCATCGGAAGCTTGTTTTGTCATCATCTTTTCTCTAAATTTATGTGATGCCTTCACTATCTCAGCGTATGTGAACCTTTCGAATCCAGTAGCAATTGCCAGGTAGGTTTGGGTTGTTGCCTCCATTTGATACAAGGTTTATTTCAATAACAGCAGATCTTCATCATCATCGACAACAACAATTCGCCATCATCCTCACAATCAGCAATTTATAATCATCATCAATCCTCACAATCAGCAATTTATAATCATCATCATCGACAACAACAATGGGGAAGAGAGGTGGGGGCTTACCCATGTTTGTCGGGAAAAACGTCGAAGGAACGGTTCCACCGCCGCCGCTCCACCTCTGCCGCTCTGCCGGAGACGGCGGCGCTGCTGTCTCTCGCCATCTCTGTCTCGTCTCTCTCTCTCTCTCTTTCTCCTTCGTCTCTCTCCTCTCTCTACTCTGGGTTTTCGCAGCCGTGCGCCACCACCAGATGGTGGTGGCCGGCTGTTTCCGTTGTCGCAGTTGCAGGAAGTCACTAGGGGAGCGGGGGTGTGCGAGGGTTGCAGTACATCAAGAGAGAAAGGGGTGTTTACCGGTGAATGGGACCGACATGCCAGCCGGCAGTAGGCCGGTGTGGTTGCCGGCAAGGAGATCGAGAGGGAGAGGGAGGGGGTAGGAGGTTTTGTATATATTTGAGAAGATGATGTCCTTAGTTGTATGTGGGTTTGGCTAAAACTAGCAGAGATCAGAGAAATGGGGGAAGACATGGTATGCGGCTGTTTCAAATGAAGGGATTTAGGGTTTGAGCCCTTTAAATAGGTAGGGTTTGTGAGTGGGCCGGGCCCAAGGCCCATTAGTGCGTGTGTGTCTCCCGGGCGGCCCACTGACGTCTTTGAAGCCCGTTCTCGCACCTGAAATCCGTGGAACGTCGTAATATATATTTTTAGTACTAAAAATGTAATTTAGGGTCAGTAGTGGGTGTTTGCGCGTTCGTTCGTCAGTTGCATTAAATTCACGTAAATTTCTTCGGTTGTCGTTTGTTGTCCTTTTTTCATTCCGGTTTCAACTGCGAGGGCTAAAATTTGATTACGACGCTAACTATATCATAATATTTTAGTTTTTAGGCCATACTAGTTAATAATAAAACTAGTTAAACATTTAAATATGGTAATAAATTTTCCATCACAAATGCGTAGCAAGTTGCTACACATTTTCTACACAATATATTTTCCATTACAAATGCGTAGCAAGTTGCTACACATTTCTTACACAATAAATTTTCTATCACAAATGCGTAGCAAGTTGCTACACATTTCCTACGCAATAATTAATAATGATGCTGATTAAACATTAAAATATAATCTAAGTGTAATAATAAATATTTCGTCATAAATGCGTAGCAAGTTGCTACGCATTTCTGACGCAACAATTAATATTTAAATGAATTTAACATATAAATCTAATTCCAACAAATAAATAATGGTTCCGTCGGAAATGCGTAGCAAGTTACTACGCATTTCCGACGCAATAGTTAATAATAATAATAATAATAATAATAATAATAATAATTAAACGTTTATATATAATTCAAATACAAATATAATTCATCCGTCGTAAATGCGTAGCAAGTTGCTACGCATTTCCGACACAATACTTAGAATTAGTATTTTTGTCACTATTGTGTCGCAAATTGCCCAAAAAAATCAAGGTCTTTTTTCCGTAGGAAATGCGTAGTAAATGTGTCAGAATTTGCGACACATTTTTTTGCGTAGGAAATTTCCGTAGCAAAATGACCACTTTTCTAGTAGTGTTTGGCACGCTGTTTGAGGCCTGTAGACAAAAGTATACACGATTAAGTATCTAATCCTCGGTTTTATGGCCGAAAATGCGTAAAATGGGGGTAAAATGGGGGGTAAAATGGGGAAAAAGTATGTGTATTTTAGTGAATATCAAACCTCCCCACACTTGAACCTTGCTTATCCTCAAGCAAGCTAAAATTAAAATAGAATAAAAGATAGTTTCTAACAAGAATACATAATTTACAAACTACATACTAAAACACATATATACGGTTTAGCCAGTTTTTCGAAAGGCAATGTCAAAGGACTCAAACCAAACAAGCACATGCGAATATATGTAGTGATAACCAAAAAGCCGTGATTTCACTTCCGATTGACTTAGCATGCTAATTTTCACACATCTCGCAATGTTCACACACACTCGGCTATATTTGTGAAACATACATAAAATGTGTATGTGTAAACGCTCGATGCCTAGACAATGAAACGTGTAATATCATAAGCTTGTTACAAGATCTCATCTCCACCAACTAACATGTGAAAAAGTGTAAATCAAGAGGTCTTCACGGGTTGTAACGATAGGCTAGGGTGAAGGGTGTGGAATGAAAAATTTTAAGTGACTAAATGGTTAAAACTTGGTAGTTACGTTTAACAAGCGTAAAACAACTAAACTATACATAACTAACGCCTTAAAAAGACAACTTTTGTGTTATCGAGCTAATCGACGAAATTTCACTATTTTAGCACTTCAAATTGCTCGAATCTTGTCGCCTTCACCCTATTTGGGGTGTTTTATTTTCTGATTTTCTAATTTTTTTTGACGTATTTTAATGCTTTTGTACAACGAACAACTAATTACAAAGAACGCTAGTTAAACGATAACTTTAACCGAGTTTCAACACAAAGGGTTAAAATTAAAAAGGCTAAATTTGGCAAAGTGGGTTATTTGGTTGGGTGAAAGAAATAAAAACACGGGAAAAGGCACAACATGGTTAATCCTAGTGGTAACGTGGGGTTTGGGAAAAATAAACCAAAGAGCAAGGCTAATAACAAAGGGTTTTCTAAGTGCCTCTATCATTTTTACACAATCTCACACATTTATGGTCTCGAAAAGTATGCTAGTGACAAGTTCTAAACTACAAGAGACATCCGGCTCACTCCTACTCCAAAATGAACGAACATATGAAGAATCTAAGGCTCAAACATGCTCATATAATGGAAGGAATGGGTAAAAGTGCGACAATTAACATGCATGTCGTTCTTTGTTTATCACGTTTTTAGTTATCTTTTTTGAAATTTATTTGGCTTCTCGCTTCTTTATCGTTTCCGAAGCTCTCTAAAACAACAACTAACCGGTTTATTTAATAAAAATACACAGAATTTTTTTAGGACAAACAAAGTCACAATGTTAAACCCCCTCCCCACACTTGAACTTCGCATTGTCCCCAATGCGAAACCCAAAATATAGAGAAAAAGGAGAATAACACTCCCTTGAAGATGAATGAAGATGGTACGATGCTCCACTGCCCGTTCTGCTCTCTCTTTCCGGTCCAACATGTGCTCCAAAAACTTGCATAGACGTCACCACACAAAACACAGCACGAGGGAAAATCTAGTTGCAACACAAACTATAAACTAGATAATAATAATAATAATAATAATAAGCATCCATAAATAAACTAAGGAAATAAAAGACAATGTCTGAAAAATAAAAGGAAACATATCCGAGGGTATTTACAATAATAACCAAAATGAACACCCAAAAACAAACTACTGAAAGACCATCAGAAACACCAAGTCAGAAGCTCCTCCACTACTCATCGTCGGCATCGCCACCGGTGCCCGATGTGCCCGCCCCACCTTGGACACTCAGGTTCCCGAATGGGAACTATGGGGGCTCACCGAAGTAGCTGGGGTAAGCATTGTGAAGACCACAAAAAATATTCGAAAACCCTGCATGCATCTCCTGTCGCATGAAATCCTGGTTTACTCGCACTTGCTCCTGATTTACTTGCATCTGCTGAAACTGCCTGTAGAACTCAGGATAGGATGGGATGCCGGGTGGCCAGTCCTGGCGCTGCTGGTGCTGTGGCTGCGGTGAGTGTGGTGGCTACTCGTGCTCCTCCTCGTGCTCATGCATCTCTTCATCCTCTTCGTCAGCTGGAACTGGTGGCAATGGGTCCCAAATCTTGTTGTTTAAACCTTTTAACCTTGAGCTGTTATCGGTATCAACGACCAACCCCATAGCTTTCAACGAGCGGATGTCCACATAAACTCCATGATGAACCAAAGTTAGACCGGATATCACCGCATCAGTCATAATACCCATTGAGTAGGCGAGCTGGGTAACATATTGACCTCCGTGGATCTGGCTGCCAGGGTTCCTACTAGAGCTGTGCATGAAGTACTCAGCCATACGTGCGGCGAGGTTAATGTGAACCCCGTCTGCGAGCGCGTATAAGTAAATGGCATCCGGTGTGGGACAGTTTCCCAAACTGTCCATACGACCCGCTGTCACACCCCGATATTTCCACGTATTACCGGTGGGCCCGGTGGGGAGTATCGTGATGTAGTTGATATTATCATAGTCAAACAACACAATTTAAATGCACAACGAAAGCAAAAGATGAATCACATTACAAACCGAATAAAATAGTAATATCAAAGTATCACAACCGGACTGTAATGGATCCACAGGCGGATAAAAAGATAAAAATATTCATTGTTCAATAGACTTTAACATCGAGAGCTTGCAAGACTTGATTAATGATGCCAGGAGTAGCCAGCCTATTTCGTCTAGTACCTGCACTTAGCCTTTTTGGAAAATACGTCAGTTTACACTGGTAAATACAATTAACTGACTCATTTTGAAAAGAGTTTAAGAAAATTAATTTGAATGCACATGGCACAAAAATATATTTTTATAACTTGGGACAATTATAAAAAAAAAAATAATCTTGTATACAGTTTTACTTATTTGTCGTCCGTCAGGGCCGGTTGGTAGAGCCGGTCAAGATTAACTGACACGCCACAGGTATAATGCCCACAAGGTTGATTCCTTTAAGTGGATTACCAGTTTTTACATAATGCAACTGTCAGGTGTATGCCTACACCCTGTGCTTAGGTCGTGGCCATTTCTTTGAATGATGCCAAGGATATCCGGGACATGGTCATTTAACCCCCAAAGGCCATACACCAAATAATACAGATTAAAATAAGTTATGTAAATACATTAATCACAATCCGATTTAAATGACTACATACCCGACCAAGCGGTATTATTATAATACCGTATCCCAAGCCCGTATAGGGAAAATAAGTTAAGAGTATTTACCTGAGAATGTATAAATCACAAACAGCAAGTGCACGTAGCTTTTACCGGGCTGCTAATCTGGAACGAAGGTTTTAATAACCTATTAGATTCCTAACGGGTCTTAATTAAGCCTAAACTTAGACCGGTTAGTTTTAAAGGAAGATATACGGTTCAAAACGCACGATTAAGCGAAGACCGGATTAGAATGTGGTTTAGACCCGACAAGTTTGTATACTTGTCTAATATGGGTAAACTAATCACATTCTGGAATTTGAGACAAAAATGATAAGGTTTGACCCGTTTCGGCTAATTTATGCAAACTAGTTACATAAACCGCACTGAACGCGAATAATGCTATTCGGGTAACCAAATGATTCATGAACATGTTTCCTGAGTTAATATGCCTTAAATATGTTGTGATATCAGTAGGATACCTTCCATTATGCCCAAAATGAATTTAAACTCAAACTATGCCCCGTAGGGGTATTTTGGTCAATTAAAGGTTATAAAAGAGTTTAAATATAAATCTGAGTTTCAGGTCTGATGTATTCAGTAAAAATACTTATTTTTATAAGTCATAATAGTAGGGTTATACTAACATGTAACCTGGTCCTAATAAAACTCTAAGGCATTTCTAAAACATGCTACAATGGGTCAGAACTGAAAGTCAAAGCAAAAGTCCACTTATGCGACTTTCGGTTCCAAATCGAGCTTAAACTGAAAATTGTCGGGTTGAACATGTTTAGACATGTTCTTACATTAATTACCAAGTTATATTAGGGATAAAAAAGGTTGCATTGCTTCTACATTGTTAATTATGCATTTATGCGAAAATTAGCTTTCTGTTGACTTTTTATAATTAAGTTTGACCCGACATTTGACCAAGTTAACGTGGTAATCAGTAGGTGCACTCTTAGAGGTTTATTGCCCACATAATTACCAACTTATAACTACTCTTAATTTAACTAATGACTGGACCATTAGTGATTAATCACGAAGTCAAACTTTAATTACGATAAGTTTGACTTATGGTCATTAAGCTAATTAAAACTGAAATGAAGAGGTTAATGTCACACCCCGACCACGTAGAACATACAAAACATGGCGGAAACATCGGGGAGTGTTGTAACAGAATTAATGTTTCACAACCATGGAAAATTAAGTTTCGTTTTATTGATTAAAAGTGTTACAATGTCTTAACAAACAAAGAAATACAACATAATTAACTAGTCTTGCATCTTTTATTTTCACTAAAGCCCAAGTCTGCCTATGTGTATCTTGATCATCTTATGCAACAGTTCCTGAAAAACACATGTGAAAATAGGTACGTCAGCATAAAAATGCCTGTGAGATACATAGGTTTTGTGAAAATAGGTTTCATGACTTATGTTTGAGAAAATGTTTAGTCATGAACCTTGTAATTTGCTTTGTCTTTGTAAATCATTTGAAAAACAATAAGTTCAGATGATATGTATAAATAAGAAAATAATGCATGGTTAAATGAGTAACCATGTGAAAATGAGTTTGTATAAGTTAAGTTGTTTGTAAAACAATGTATTGTGAAAAGTATGTTATTTGTATAAAATGTTATATGTATCAAACTGAAATGATTCAAATAACGCTACTATATGTAATACCATACAAACACTTATATATAGGAAGTACCAGCGGCGTATCCACCATGCTTGTATCATATTACACACGCATCGTTACTTAATCACTTAATCAAACCAAACCAATAATGTAAAATGTTCATGTCTAATGTAAATCATGTAATGTATAACCAATGTCAAAAGTGTTTATGTGTCAAATGTAAACCATGTAATATGTAACCAAAATGATATGTATGGCTAGTGAAAATGCATCAACTAAACCATAGATGAAATGCACAAAACAAAGCATTGAAGTAAAACTTGGTTTAAATCAAAGCTATGTTTTGTGTAAATGCATGATCAATGTAAATCATGTAATATGTAAACCAAACTGATCTGTATGGCTAGTGATAAATATCAACTAAACCATATGCACAAAAACAAAGTATTGAAGTAAAACTTGGTTTAAATCAAAGCTATGTTTTGTGTAAATGCATGATCAATGTAAATCATGTAATATGTAAACCAAACTGATCTGTATGGCTAGTGATAAATATCAACTAAACCATATGCACAAAAACAAAGTATTGAAGTAAAACTTGGTTTAAATCAAAGCTATGTTTTGTGTAAATGCATGATCAATGTAAATCATGTAATATGTAAACCAAACTGATCTGTATGGCTAGTGATAAATATCAACTAAACCATATGCACAAAAACAAAGTATTGAAGTAAAACTTGGTTTAAATCAAAGCTATGTTTTGTGTAAATGCATGCTCTACTGATACGAACATCTATGCGGCATTGTTATAATGCATACATCCAAGCCTTGAGACTGAGGCGATAAACCCTTAAACCACTTAAAGGTTTATCTAAATTATGTATATCGAATTCGGTCATTCCTTTCATCCCCTTTCCCTGGGATGTCCGGAACGGGAGTTGTCAATTCCTATGGTACCACTACCTACTAACGAACGGCGTAATTAATGTTAATGAATGTATTGTTCCATTGTAAACAACCCAAATGTCATAACAAAATGTAAGCATGTGATGAAAACGATGTACTAAGTATGCACGCAATGGACATACATAGCATAAAATGTAAATGTAAAACAATGTACTAAGTATGCACGCAATGGACATACATAGCATAAAATGTAATGTAAAACGATGTACTATAATGTACTAACAAACATAGCCGGTATATGATGTGAAAACAGGAAAGCATGAATGTAACAAGTAGGCACATGTGTTCCACCCCAAAACGTTTGGAAAACAGTAAAAGAGGGGTCTATGTACTCACTTGAGATTGCTCAGAAGTCCTAAGATAACCACCAAGCAACGCTAGAGATCACGGAAATCAAACGGCACCTAATATAGGTAACTATGTTAATAAACCGGACCTAAATCGGAAGATCGGATAGAATGAGGTTTCGTAAACCAAACGAGTATAGAGACTCGTGTCATATGGTTTATCAAAGCCTACATGCTAAATGAAACCCAACCTAATAGCTTACGACCCATTACGACCCGTTTAGGTAGCTTATGCTACTTTAACGCGTCGTTCGCGTGAAACGCGTTCGGACCGCCTAACTAGTCCTATGACAAGTATTATATGCCTAAACATGTTACATAATCAGTTTTGTGACAAAGGTTTAGGTTACATATGCTTAATTACCAATTATACATGAAAAGGGTATTCTGGTAATTTACCTAAGGCATATAAACTACCTATCATACAACTACTTAAACGATGTGACCATAGGGTATAACCTCGGAAGGTTATTCCCTACCTACTATGGTCACCTAATGTATTTGGTCTGATCCTAATGATCGACCAAATGGGTCGAGTTCGAAGGTATAGGAGATTTATTAGATCGCCTACCCTACGACCCTAGACAACGTGGTAATCAGTGGGCATAGTCCCAAGGGACTATGACCAACGTGATTACACTCACGTTGCGAAGTTCAAATGAACTTCGCATTGACCATTACTGGTCAACGCTGAAAGTCAAACAAAGTTTGACTTTCTGACTCGAAAAGCAATAAAATAAGGAAAAGAACGAAAGAATACTTACGAAGGGTCCCCGAATGCTAATCCCGATTCAAGAATCTCAGGTATGAAACAATGGTTTCAACTTAGAGGTTCTCAAATCAGAATTATTGTAATTTTGAAGCATGGGGGGTGGGGTATTTATAGTAAAAGGTCCACCGTTAAGATCGTTTCATGGAAAACGTGCCTTAATCGCATCCGTACAAGTGTCGGGACCTTATGGTGACTAAAAATGGTTCTTATCAGCTGACTAAGCAAGTGTGGGTATGTGGTTGAGGATCAAACAGCTGGAATCTGCTGTTAAAAACACTGAATCTGGTCTGCAGACTGCTTTACGGACCTCAAAGCTGACAATGTTGAGGTCCGTAAGGTAACAACTTTGGCAGATTTACAGTTTTGGTCCCTGCAGCCTCAAAACTTGGTTTTCAATGCATTTTTGACACGTTTAAGGCCCGTTAACCCCATTTCAAAGCTCTAAAATGAAGTTAAAGTATAGGGAACTTAAAATGTGCTCAAAAATATCTTGGATGTCGGTTCGTTTAGCCGTACGGTCGCGATGTTCGGTTAATTACGACGGAATGCGCATAAGCGCGAAAAACGATCCAAATGACGCGATGAATGGATTTTTCTTATGCCGAACACTAAAATAAAATATTTTAGTGCTTACATAAATTTTTGGATGTCCAGATGTATTCAGAACGTAAGTTATGCGCGAAAATGCAAACTTGTGCACTTTTTGACACTTTTAGTCCCTAAATGACCCAAAAGTTTATTTTAGCATACCGAACCCCTCAAAGCCTATTTCTAAGCTATGTGAAGGATATTTAGGGTATTTTTAACTTATGGTCATGTTCCGGAATGTCTGTTACAGTTCAAATTGGCATACTTTCGCAGTTTGTCATATTTAGTCCCTGTAGACGAATTAACTTGATTTCGGCATACCAAACCTTCCAAAACTTATTTCTAAGTTATGTAAAGGTTATTTAAGGTATGTTAAGCCTATTTCACTTTTCTGGAGTGTTCGTTCCATTAAAATGGTTATATCTACGCATCGGTGCGCGTATAACCTTCCAGAAAGCGATTTAGAGTTTGAAATCGAACAAGAGTTGATATGTGTAAACGATACACATATTTTTACAAATCCCAAGTATGAAATACAATATTTCATTGGCTTGGCATTTGTTTGATGGCCGTGGAGGCACAGGTGTTACAGTTAAGGACACTTACAAAGGTCCTAAGTATGATTTGGAACTTTAAGGAAGCTTAAGAGAAGACCAGAGAGCTCCAGAGAAGTCTTGAACTGATTTGAAATGAGCAAGTCCCAAGTTTGCAACTTCAAGCTCTTACATAGTGAGCTAAATGCAACAAGATCATCACACCCAAGTCTATGGAAGTTCCCTGATCAACCCAAGTGTCCCTATGCATGCAAAACTATTGGCCATGCTCCAGTATTTCGAAAACCAGCTCTTTAAGGTGGTGCAACCGGTTATAACTGGCAACTGCCATTTTTTGCTGCCAGCGACCTCCTTACGGACCGTAAGCCCAAGGCTTTGCGGTCCGTAACCGACCTTGATCTGAGATGCCCAGTTACAACCTTGCGGACCGTAAGCCCTTGGCTTTGCGGTCCGTATCCGCTTTTTATTTATTTTCGCCCAGCTCCGCCACCTTACGGACCGTAAGGTGGTCTTCTTGCGGTCCGTAAGCCCTCATCAGAAGACAAAACTTTGTAATCTCTTGGGCTTTGACCATGCATTCTTTACAACTTCGAATCTTATGCCTAAATCAGCAGGAGGGGATCATGAAACAGACTTTTTCATGCTCTTGAAAGTGTTGCCATGCACTTACACATCCTTGGACATTATTGAAGGATGTTTTTGAAGAAATTTGTCGTATGAAACATAGGATCCATTTCTTGTGCCAATTTGAATTATACATTATCAAAATAACCGGACTTGAATATCAGATGTTTATAATATAGATTAGGGTCTTGGGATTTATAACGAGGTCGCTCAGAGGTATTAATTAACATGTCGATACTTTTTAATCCTGCCATACATCTTTAACTTGATCCGAGTTTATGACATGTTTGCCTTACGTGACACGTGTCTTAATTTTATTGGGCATGGTTTTTACGAGGTGTTACACCCGCTATCGTGTGACTGATGATATGATGAAGGACCCGAAGTAGTGGGTCTCTCAGCCGTGATGCCTTCACCTTTCGAGGGTCATACTCTGGGCCGTCAGCAACCCTTGCCCAAAACTCCAAACGCTGTTGCTCGTTGGCAAAGGTGTACTGTTCCGTGAATAACTCAGAATCCATTTCATCGTCCGTGTAGATCCCAAGCCTTCTTCCAAACCTGCCAATGGTCCAATTGTGCCATCGACCACCTAACCTGAAGTTAATCCGTGTCTTTCTTTGGAAATCCGGATTTCGACTTGCCTTGGGTTTTTCGTAGGAGTATGTGGCAAAGAACTCCAAGGTAAGCTCGAGGTAAACAGGTTGGTTGATGTTGAGCAGTCGGGAGAACGGGATGATAACATGGCTTGCAGCCGATCGGATTGGTTCAATTGCTCCATTACATCCCAACTGAGCCTCATTGGTATATCGATTTGCTCCCTCCTTTGCCATAGTTCGTTTAGGGCGGTGAGGCAAGAATGGTCTCGTGGGTTGTTTTGATCAAAATGAAGGAAAGGATGATTCATCTGCATGAGGAATTAGTGTTAGAACAAAGAAGAACATAAAAAATTTCAAACGGAGCAGCCTAGCACAGTGTTACGAAGCTTCTGTTTAACTAATAGGGGCGTTTGGCACGGGCGTGCCAAAGGTGGCACGGTCGTGCGTCTCCGAGAACAGCTTTGATCATCGTAACTTGTCGGATCGGCACGGCCATGCCAAGGTGCCACCACCGTGCGTCTTCGATAACACAGCTAGCAGCCGTGAACAACCTCATTGGCACTATCGTGCCAGCAGCAGCACTGCCGTGTGAATCGATTATCAGCAGATTTTAACCCCGATCACTTGGAAAGTCAAAAATTTCCGAAAATCATCAAATTTATGGTGATTGGGGAGTTGAAAACCGACTGGTTGTTCATGAATTGCACCATTCTTACAAGGGCTAGGGTTTCATTTGTATTTATGAAGAGAACTCTAAAACCCTTGAAGAAATTCGAAAATCCTAGGTCTGAGACAAGATCAAAACTGAAAATCGAAGGAAAATACATACCTTGCTTAAAGAATAGTGGAGATCTTGTAAAAAGTGGTTGGATTTTTGAGAGAAAAGTGGTCTGGAACGAGGGTGCGGCTAGGGTTCACGAGTTTTGGAAAAGTGGTTGCAGAAAAGTGCCTTAAATACCCACTTGACAAAACTGCCCCGTGATTTGGCACGGGCGTGCGTCGCCGACAACTGCTGAACTTGGCACCCTGATCTCGGAAAGCACGGTTGTGCTAGTGCGAGTTCTGGCTTAGAATGGCACGGGCGTGCCAAGTCTGCAGATCAGCATTTTCTGCACAGAACCCATTTTTGAGGGCTGTTTCGACCAATTTTCGCCACTTTTGCAAGGTACAACCTGATTTAACATTTCTCTAACTCAGAGTCTTCGCTCGGTATGATTGAAAAATGAACAAAACTACGAGAGACGACTAAACACACCGAAAACACGGAAAAAGCGAAAAACAAAAATTATGACAAATCTACCCCTAAGTGCCTAGGACGCACCTGCTAAATTTTTAATCATCGAGTCGATAGCGTAGACTCTCCTCCCCACACTTATGATGCGTGCGGGGTGTGGAGTTCGATAACCTCCACCGCTGAATCGATCGGCCCGGCCACATAAAGCTTCAAACGATTGCCATTCACTTTGAAAGTCACACCATCGGCATTCTCCATCGAGACGGTCCCGTATGGAAACACCTCTTTCACTGTATAAGGCCCCATCCACCGTGAGTGTAACTTTCCCGGAAATAAATGCAACCAAGAGTTGTAAAGTAAGACAAGATCTCCCACTTGGAATTCTTTGTGGTCCTTCAAGCGCTTGTCGTGCAGCCTCTTGGTTCGTTCTTTGTACAATACGGAGCTTTTATAGGCCTGATGTCGCAACTCTTCAAGTTCATGAATCTGCAAGAACCGGGCTTCACCTCCGGTCTTTAGATCCAAATTCGCTGTCTTTAGAGCCCACATTGCCTTATGCTCCAACTCCACTGGTAGATGGCACACTTTTCCATAAACCAGCCTAAAGGGAGTAGTCCCAATAGGCGTCTTGTAAGCTGTCCGAAAAGCCCAAAGCGCCTCATCCAACTTTTTCGACCAATCCTTGCGGTTTTGAACAACCGACTGCGCAAGGATTCTCTTTAACCCCCGGTTAGTGACCTCTACCTGCCCACTTGTCTGAGGATGGTAGGGTGTGGATAACCTGTGGTGCACACCATATAGGGACAGAGCTTTTTCAAGCTGAGTATTGTAGAAATGTGTCCCTCTGTCACTAATCAGTGCCTTTGGCGCACTGAACCGGGTGAACAAGCTCTTTAAAAACCTCACGACAACCCTGGCATCATTGGTGGGTAAGGCTTGTGCCTCAGCCCACTTTGACACATAATCTAACACGACCCGGATGTACTTGTTTCCACGTGAGGGAGGAAATAGTCCCATGAAGTCTATTCCCCAAATATCAAAGACTTCACAAACCTGAATCCAATTATGAGGCATCTCATCGCGTGCTGATATATTGGTTGCCCTCTGGCAAGCATCGCACGCACTGACCCATCTCTGCGCGTCACGAAATATGGTGGGCCAATAAAAACCGGAGTCTAACACCTTTTTTTGCGGTGAAATTGTGTCACACCCTCAAAATCCACACGCGAAGTATTACCGCGAGGCATGTGACGACCAGGATCTTAGCCACTAATTATTTTGAACGGATTAGTTATTGTTATAAACATTAGCATAATTAGTGACCTAATTTAAATTTTTCAAAACACAGTTTAAGTTCACAGCGAAAAGGGAAGGAAAACGCATCACAATTGAAACCACAAGTTTATTATCGTGTTACTTACGAACCACGCACTCCATCCGATTGCAACGTCCGTCCAGAGCTGTATCGAGCAACCTGCAAAGCATGCAGAAGAGTGTCAACATAACGTTGGCGAGTTCACGTGTTTGTAGTTTTCCAGTTTTTAATTCCAAAAACTTGTTTTAACCAGTTAATTTGTCCGTTTATACATGCCATGGGGAGCTACCCCATAAGTGAGCGACTAAACTGTTTTTCCAATACCGAATACTTACTTAACTGTACGTTTCCGCAGTGCCCCGTTTGTCAATGTTCTATCATCATTGACGGTTTGCCTGAGTCTATTAGTTCACTCCCGTTCCCAGTAACAAGGGTCGGTGTGAGGATGGTTACACCTAAATAACGCTATTAACTAATAACCCGTTCGCCAGGCCCCGGCGACTAATCGGTATTAAATGGTAGGGACTTAAGTGATAGAGTTTCGTTTAGCGTTGCTCGTTGCATTCCGTATAAACCGTAATTAACCAAGAGTTCCCAGTAACAAGGGAAGTAAGTAAGTTTGTTCCCAGTAACAAGGGAAGAAAAGTAAGTTTGTATCCCTCACAAGGAGATAGCGTTGTTACCCGTATCCCACACAAGGAGATAGAAATACCGTATCCCGCACAAGGAGATAGTAAGCAATCCCAAACCAGGAAAAGTGTTTTGTTCCGTTTCCCAACCACCGGGAACGTATGCTTTAAGTAACAAGTAGTGAACTCACCTTTGCTTTGCTCGGTAGTTAATTTACTCGTGTTACGTTGGTCAACCGTACCCTATTATGGTTATTAAATATTTATTAGGTTCGTATGAAAGTAGTGTCACGTATAATCCTACACGTATCTAACACATAGCATGCATGCCATACTAGCATATACGCTATTGGGCCTATCCTAGCATATAAACAGTTAACAGTTAATAGTAACACACAATCCGAAACATGATATCACGTTGTGCGGCCCAATAATAAGCAGAGAAGCCCAGTCAAAACCGGGTGGTCTCGACTCGAGACCAAGAGATCTCGAGTCGCAACCATGAGATTCCGAGTCACAATCTAAACGGTCTCGAGTCGTGTACTTCTGAGTCACAACCGTGAGGTCTCGAGTCAGGCTTGAGTCGAGACCAAGAGATCTCGAGTCGCAACCATGCCGGTCTCGAGCCATTACGTGCGAAGTGCCTGGTTTCGAGTCGCCAACATAACGGTCTTGAGTCGAAACCATGTTGATCTCGAGTCGCAACTGGGATGAAACATCTATTGAGTCGAGACCATTGAGGAATCTTTCTAGAACATTTGCCAGCTTTTGTACTATCCAATCAAATTGCATGACCATGTACTGTCCAATCAAAATTCCCTAACATGTTTTCATTACTTCATTCTAATCAATTCCAATCAAACCGCATATTTTTCCAATATTCATCACATATTCAAACTGTTCATCATGTTCATGGATCCAATCAACCGTCCTCTAATATTGCTTTATCACTACATTCCAGCAGAAACATATGCAGTCCTTTTATCACATAAATTACTTTATCGTGCACCCTAAATATCATCAAACGGCACTATTCCATCAACAAATATTTCCATTATTTTGTTAACAAATTCATCATCATCTCTTCTATTCCTATTATGCAAACAGTCTTATTTAAACAATTTCATATTTTGCATATCATCCCATTATCAACAATTATCACCAAAATAGCCACTTATACATATATCCTTGAACACGTAATGAAGTCAACATTCCTTCATACAAAATGCACATTTGTTAAACATGTAAACCATAAACAAACAGACAACTTCAAACACTTTATTATTATGAACATTAGACTTGTATTATTTTTCAAACCATCACTTTTACCAACCATATGACTTCTCAAATCTCATGTATATACTAAACAGTTAATATTTAATCAAAGTCCAAAGTAAACAAACACCTAAAGAAACATCAAAGACAACACATACTCGGAACTTTGTAGCATACAAATCACAAAATTGATTATATCAAATCAAACAAGAAGTCCACCAAGATTAGGACAAAATATAAGCAAACTGACCAAGGGGGTTATGGGCGTGACCCAAGACTGAACCCGATGTGACCCGAAGCTTCCAAACAGCGGCCGACCCGAACCATCACAACCAAGTCTGACCCGAGAACAAAACCTTTAAGTGAGTATCATCTTTCACGCCATCAACACAGCAGCAATATTACCGAACGGATAGAAGGAAGGGATGTTTACCGGGCAGTGTGTCGGACCGAGGTACAGACCGCCACCGTGAGCGGCGTCTCCGGACGTCGGCCAGCTCCAACTCATCATCTTCATCACCAAACGTCCAGAGGATGAGAAAGAGACGGGTGTGTGTGTGTGCGGCTGCCTGCGACCGAGAAGACAAGAAGATGGCCGGTGGCCGGTCTTCAACAAGAGTAAGAGGGAGAGAGATGGTTGGGGGGGTGTGCTTGTCTCCGCCAAAACTGAGTCGCCGGAGCTTGCCGGAATGCGGCTCCGGTCGCCGGAAGTGTTAGAGAGATGAGGGGTGTCTGGTTTGTGTGTGCGGTTGCTCATTTGAAAGGAGCATTAGGGTTTTTGTCAAAAATGAGGGGGAAGGGTTTAAGCTTATATTTATAAGGTGGGGTTTTTAGGTTTAGGGAGTGGGGTTGGGCCTAGCCTAAGTGCGTTAATCCATTTAAATGACTACGTGTTTCGCTTGAACAGATTGGCCCAATTATGATTAACTAATACGTAAATAATTAAAACTCTCGTCGCGGATTATTATTATTTCGTAAGTACATAATAATAATAATAATAATAATAATAATAATAAGGATAATATTAATAATAAAGATAAGTGTGCGTATTACTAAAATGCCCTTCTCTCGACAACGAGAGTACGGGTTGTCACATTCTCCCCATGTTACTGGAATTTCGTCCTCGAAATTTAAGCAAGAGTCATACACTATGCTCTATATGTATACATAGACTCCATTACCATACGTAGATACAAGCAGTCTCACGAAAGTCCACAAAACGATCCTATAAGACACATAGTGCATAAGGTCTCATAGCACGTAAATAGCACGTAACAGTCACGTAGCACAAGATCCACAGAGTTTGTACGTATTTCACATAGTAGAGAATTTCACAAATTTAATTATAACATCCAAGTAACGTACTGGAAGGCCCGAAGTGTCACATTATCCCCAAGTTCAAGAAATTTCGTCCCAAAATTTAGCACGCAGTCACTGACAAGCTAGTGTGTTTAAACGTTTTCGAAGGGCGTCACATCATCCCCCTGTTGGCTTGAAATTTCTTCTAGAAATTTCAGTTGTAGCTTCAGTGCTGGAAGTAATGTTTGCAGACAACTGGGGATACGTGCTCATCAGCTGGTTTTTCCCTTCCCATGTAAACTCTAGGCCACAGCATGAGTTTCAACGAACTCGGTCTGTTGGAATATTATACCACGCTTGAGGGTTTCGATATCTTGATCCTTGATCTCAACCGGTTCCTCAATGAAGCGTATTTTGTTGCTGACCAACGAATGTTTCATCTGACAGGCACTTCTTCAGATGAGGCACGTGAAAGACGTTGTGTACCGCATTTAGCTCTTCAGGCAGGTTTAATTATGTAAGCAGCCTTACCGATCCTTTCGGAAATTTCGAACGGTTCAACATATCGCGGATTAAGCTTGTCCCGATAGCCCAAAATGTACCACACCCTTCCAGGGTGAAACTTTAAGTAGAACCTAGTCTCCGACTCGGAATTCTAGAGGTTTCCTACGCTTATCCGCGTAGTTTTTCTGATGGTCTGGAACTGCCGCCATACGTTGTCAGTTCTGGGCAATCTTACCCGTTGCATCAAGTTCAAGTTCTGGGCCGGTAATTTGGCTTCCGCCCAACATAGAGGTGACTGGAATTTGCGCTCGTGCAATGCCTCAAATGGTGCTGCCGAAATGCTAGTGTGGTAATTGTTGTTGGAAGAGATTCTACGAAAAGGAGGTGTCACTCATTTTCCATCGTCGATAACACATGCCTTATAGGGTTTCGGAGAGTGCGTTCGGTTGACCACCCATCCGCGGGTATAAACAGTGCTCATGTCTAACAGTGAGCCAAAGGGTCTGGCCGCAGCTTGCGACGAATCGGATGCAAAACGAGGATTACGATCATGGACAGTAGAAGTTGGCACTCCATGCCCCGCAGCTACTTCTATCCAGTAGATGTTTGTAGGTTCGAAAACTTGTCGGTTTCTTTGGTCGCGTGCCGTTATTAGCAGACATTTCATCAATGCTTTGGATAGGATAGAATAAGATAGAAGCACCTTGTAGAATATCTTTCAATTGCTGGAGTTGCGGATTATTGTGCATCTCCCTAATGTCAGGTTATCTTTTGAGTCAAAATCGTGAGAGGTTGCGTATATGACTGAGAAATGCGGGCTTTCGACGTTAAAAGTTATGTCTTAAAAACTAGCGCAAGGAGGTTCGTGTCGTAGAAGTACCAGAGCGAAGCAAAGGAGTCGTTCAGATTCCCACTGGTTTTCAGAGTAGGTTCGGGCGTCGTCGAAAGAAACAAGTGTCGAATTTTGACAGGATGGAATAAATTCGAGTGTCATAACTAGGTGTTGATCGTATCGAGTTCGAAGAGCAGTGCTTGCGATACCCGTTACCCCCGGGGTATCCTTGGCTCGTTGCTCGAACGAGTAACATTCGTAGGAAGTATTTCATCCAAACGGAGATTTGTGCAGAATAGAGTAGGATAAGAATCAGGGAATTCATAACACGAGTAGCGAGGTAATGTTTGAAGGGTAGTCAACGTTGGTGCGTTCAATTTGAGACAAAACATAGAAGGCTTAGTGGTCGGCAATAAGGATTTATCTGGTGTCGATGAGGTAGCTGGTCGTACACCAGCCGTGGGCGATTAGGATAAAGAACGTTGTTTTGCCGATAAGAGGTGTTACGTCAGTATGAATGGCACAACAAGAACCAATGATAGAGAAAGACAGTCATCGTATGGGTCGGGGGGGGGGGGGTTTAGGTTCACTAAAACGTCTAACAAGATGTTTTGAGCTGAGCCGTATGCGAAAAACGAGTTTGTGATCTCCAAAACCGGTAAGTAACCAAATTTGAATAGACTACCGAAGTCGTGAGGACGAGTCCGAAGTAGTGCTTGTGTCGTCGAAAGGCTTCCATGTAAGGTAATAAAAACATGTCTGAAGGATACGTTTGGATCACACGTCATAATTTTTAAGACTCAAGAAGTTTATTGACTAGCAGTCGAGCTTGCTGAGTTTCCCCAAACTAGAGGGAAACCTGGTCAAGGTTTCTATACGAAGAAACGTGGATGTCGTGATAAAGAAAACGATAGGAGCGGGGATACCATCTGAGCAATAAACGCGGATTCGTACGAAAGCTGGCGAAAGGATTCACAAAATCAGGAAAGTCATCAAACAATAACAGTTCTGACAAATGAAGGATAGGGTAAGCATCAAGGTTGCCGTACTCGTCGGTGGGTTGACTGGCTCGTGTCTTCGTCTAGCCACGCTTCCAAATACGCCGGTTTGTAAGAAAGTTATCAATTCGCTGGGTTTTGGGGCATGCTAAGGTATAAGGTTGTACTTGAGTAAGGGTTAACCATGTAACGAGAAATGAGGGGGAAATAACCTCGTGGTCGATGGAAAGGGAATACGATTATTGGCACTGCAATAAGAAGCATACACCGCGCATGCTTTTCGTGTTTGAGACGTGCAAACAGAAACCCGAAAAGTGTAGACTTACTAGAATGCTTCAAGAATCCAGGTGACCAGTCGTGTGAGGGAACAAGTCTCACTATTTAAGTCGGGAAAAGAAATACGCAAGTAAAAGGATGCGAATGACGCTGTCGTTCCTTCTAATATCCCATGATATAGGGGTGGCTCCCCTTCGTCGATTCATTCTCGTAACTTCTCTATGTGCTTCGTAGTAGACCTTTTCTGGGCAGGTCTTTCGAGTACATGTCCCTCGCGTCGGTTTGCAGTCCAGGGATGATATCAGAAAATACGTGGACGAGGGCTTGGAATAATTGGTTCCTTGCCCTTAGTGTATTGTGGTTTCGAACCAGGTTTAGGAGGACTCGCACCTGTTTAATACGTAACACGCTAGCCTAGCCTTCGTATGATCTGCTGAGTTAAATACTAAATGCACGCATACATACTAATACACATATGCTAATTATACACATACACACATGCGTTTTCAAACACATAAGTTATGCACAAGTAAGTGTCGTTAGCCCACCATTACCTGGTGAGCATCCGAGGCTGACGAACCTTGCAATCTGGAGTGTGGTGTCGTTGTGGTTTCCACTAAAGAACGGTTATAGTCTGGTTTTCATATAAAATTATTTTATTTCCCAAACCAAAAATATTTTATATTTAAAACCTAGTTCACTATAACCAATGGCTCTGATACCAATCTGTCACACCCTCAAAATCCACACGCGGAGTATTACCGCGAGGCATGTGACGACCAGGATCTTAGCCACTAATTATTTTGAACGGATTAGTTATTGTTATAAACATTAGCATAATTAGTGACCTAATTTAAAATTTTCAAAACATAGTTTAAGTTCACAGCGAAAAGGGAAGGAAAACGCATCATAATTGAAACCACAAGTTTATTATCATGTTACTTACGAACCACGCACTCCATCCGATTGCAACGTCCGTCCAGAGCTGTATCGAGCAACCTGCAAAGCATGCAGAAGAGTGTCAACATAACGTTGGCGAGTTCACGTGTTTGTAGTTTTCCAGTTTTTAATTCCAAAAACTTGTTTTAACCAGTTAATTTATCCGTTTATACATGCCATGGGGAGCTACCCCATAAGTGAGCGACTAAACTGTTTTTCCAATACCGAATACTTACTTAACCGTACGTTTCCGCAGTGCCCCGTTTGTCAATGTTCTATCATCATTGACGGTTTGCCTGAGTCTATTAGTTCACTCCCGTTCCCAGTAACAAGGGTCGGTGTGAGGCTGGTTACACCTAAATAGCGCTATTAACTAATAACCCGTTCGCCAGGCCCCGGCGACTAATCGGTATTAAATGGTAGGGACTTAAGTGATAGAGTTTCGTTTAGCGTTGCTCGTTGCATTCCGTATAAACCGTAATTAACCAAGAGTTCCCAGTAACAAGGGAAGTAAGTAAGTTTGTTCCCAGTAACAAGGGAAGAAAAGTAAGTTTGTATCCCTCACAAGGAGATAGCGTTGTTACCCGTATCCCACACAAGGAGATAGAAATACCGTATCCCGCACAAGGAGATAGTAAGCAATCCCAAACCAGGAAAAGTGTTTTGTTCCGTTTCCCAACCACCGGGAACGCATGCTTTAAGTAACAAGTAGTGAACTCACCTTTGCTTTGCTCGGTAGTTAATTTACTCGTGTTACGTTGGTCAACCGTACCCTATTATGGTTATTAAATATTTATTAGGTTCGTATGCAAGTAGTGTCACGTATAATCCTACACATATCTAACACATAGCATGCATGCCATACTAGCATATACGCTATTGGGCCTATCCTAGCATATAAACAGTTAACAGTTAACAGTAACACACAATCCGAAACATGATATCACGTTGTGCGGCCCAATAATAAGCAGAGAAGCCCAGTCAAAACCGGGTGGTCTCGACTCGAGACCAAGAGATCTCGAGTCGCAACCATGAGATTCCGAGTCACAATCTAAACGGTCTCGAGTCGTGTACTTCTGAGTCGCAACCGTGAGGTCTCGAGTCAGGCTTGAGTCGAGACCAAGAGATCTCGAGTCGCAACCATGCCGGTCTCAAGCCATTACGTGTGAAGTGCCTGGTTTCGAGTCGCCAACATAACGGTCTCGAGTCGAAACCATGTTGATCTCGAGTCGCAACTGGGATGAAACATCTATTGAGTCGAGACCATTGAGGAATCTTTCTAGAACATTTGCCAGCTTTTGTACTATCCAATCAAATTGCATGACCATGTACTGTCCAATCAAAATTCCCTAACATGTTTTCATTACTTCATTCTAATCAATTCCAATCAAATCGCATATTTTTCCAATATTCATCACATATTCAAACTGTTCATCATGTTCATGGATCCAATCAACCGTCCTCTAATATTGCTTTATCACTACATTCCAGCAGAAACATATGCAGTCCTTTTATCACATAAATTACTTTATCGTGCACCCTAAATATCATCAAACGGCACTATTCCATCAACAAATATTTCCATTATTTTGTTAACAAATTCATCATCATCTCTTCTATTCCTATTATGCAAACAATCTTATTTAAACATTTTCATATTTTGCATATCATCCCATTATCAACAATTATCACCAAAATAGCCACTTATACATATATCCTTAAACACGTAATGAAGTCAACATTCCTTCATACAAAATGCACATTTGTTAAACATGTAAACCATAAACAAACAGACAACTTCAAACACTTTATTATTATGAACATTAGACTTGTATTATTTTTCAAACCATCACTTTTACCAACCATATGACTTTTCAAATCTCATGTATATACTAAACAGTTAATATTTAATCAAAGTCCAAAGTAAACAAACACCTATAGAAACATCAAAGACAACACATACTCGGAACTTTGTAGCATACAAATCACAAAACTGATTATATCAAATCAAACAAGAAGTCCACCAAGATTAGGACAAAATATAAGCAAACTGACCAAGGGGGGGGTTATGGGCGTGACCCAAGACTGAACCCGATGTGACCCGAAGCTTCCAAACAGCGGCCGACCCGAACCATCACAGCCAAGTCTGACCCGAGAACAAAACCTTTAAGTGAGTATCATCTTTCACGCCATCAACACAGCAGCAATATTACCGAACGGATAGAAGGAAGGGATGTTTACCGGGCAGTGTGTCGGACCGAGGTACAGACCGCCGCCGTGAGCGGCGTCTCCGGCCGTCGGCCAGCTCCAACTCATCATCTTCATCACCAAACGTCCAGAGGATGAGAAAGAGACGGGTGTGTATGTGTGCGGCTGCCTGCGACCGAGAAGACAAGAAGATGGCCGGTGGCCGGTCTTCAACAAGAGTAAGAGGGAGAGAGATGGTTGGGGGGTGGTGTGCTTGTCTCCTCCAAAACTGAGTCGCCGGAGCTTGCCGGAATGCGGCTCCGGTTGCTGGAAGTGTTAGAGAGATGAGGGGTGTCTGGTTTGTGTGTGCGGCTGCTCATTTGAAAGGAGCATTAGGGTTTTTGTCCAAAATGAGGGGGAAGGGTTTAAGCTTATATTTATAAGGTGGGGTTTTTAGGTTTAGGGAGTGGGGTTGGGCCTAGCCCAAGTGCGTTAATCCATTTAAATGACTACGTGTTTCGCTTGAACAGATTGGCCCAATTATGATTAACTAATACGTAAATAATTAAAACTCTCGTCGCGGATTATTATTATTTCGTAAGTACATAATAATAATAATAATAAGGATAATATTAATAATAAAGATAAGTGTGCGTATTACTAAAATGCCCTTCTCTCGACAACGAGAGTACGGGTTGTCACAAATTGGCTCCATGATGACCTCCTGTAGGTCCCTCGTGACAATGGCGCAGTATGTCAGTCGCCTCCTTCCCAAACACACACCACCGAATCACTTGGTCCGCTGCAACTTAAACAGGAAAGGGTCGTCCCATATGTAGTCCTTGAGGTCCGCAAAGAACTTCTTCTTCTGCTGATGCGTCAATCCTTTGATAAGGATCCCACAAGCAAGATAGTTCGCGAAGTCAGCGAACCAGGGCAACTCATCACATACCTTGACACTCATCAAAGACTCATGCGGGAAATTGTCATTTATTGGCTCCCAACGTGTGTCCTCGGCATCCCCGTGCTCCAATCTGGAGAGATGATCTACCGCTACATTAAACGAACCCTTCTTATCCTGAATCTCAATGTTGAACTCCTGCAGCAATAGAATCCACCTGATAAGATGCGGTTTAGCGTCTTGCTTGCTAAACAGGTATCGGATGGCTGCGTGATCGGTGTACACAATCGTCTTCGACAGCACTAGATACGATCTAAATTTATCAAACGCAAAAACTACTGCCAAAAGCTCCTTTTCTGTAGTGGTGTAGTTCTCCTGCGCATCATGAAGAGTCTTGTTGGCGTAGTAGATCGGATGAGAGTGCTTGTCCTTTCGCTGTCCCAACACAGCCCCTATCACGAAATCACTCGCATCGCGCATAATTTCAAACGGCAAACTCCAGTCTGGTGCAACTAAGATAAGGGCCTCAACAAGCTTTTGCTTAAGAAGGTCAAAGGCCTTCAAGCTATCATCCCCAAAGATAAACGGAGCATCCTTTTCCAACTGACGAGTCATGGGCCTGGTGATCTTCGAGAAGTCTTTAATGAAACGCCTGAAGAAACCAGCATGACCTAGGAAGCTCCTTATCGCTCTAACTGAGGTGGAAGGTGGAAGTCGAGAAATGATATCAACTTTCGCAGGATCGACTTCCATCCCTGCTTGTGAAATCTTATGTCTTAGAACTATGCCCTCTCTCACCATAAAATGACATTTCTCCCAGTTTAGGACCGGATTCGTTTCCTCATACCTCTTTAACATCCTTTTCAAATTCTCTAGACACTGATCGAAGGAATCCCTGAATACTGAAAAGTCATCCATGAATACTTCCCTGGAATCCTCGATCATGTCATGGAAAATTGCAACCATGCATCGCTGGAAGGTAGCCGGTGCATCACACAACCCGAAAGGCATACGACGGTAGGTTAATGTGCCAAAGGGGCATGTAAAGGTAGTCTTCTCCTGATCCTTAGGAGCAATAGGAATCTGAAAGTAGCCGAAAAACCCATCCAAAAAACAGTAATAAGACTTCCCCGACAAACGTTCTAACATCTGGTCGATGAATGGAAGCGGGAAGTGGTCCTTGCTGGTGGCATCATTGAGTTTGCGATAATCGATGCAAACACGCCATCCTGTGACCGTTCGGGCCAGAATAAGCTCATTCTTATCATTCGTGACTACTGTCATGCTTCCATTTTTGGGCACTACCTGTACAGGACTAACCCAAACTGAGTCGGAGATAGGTTAGATCAAACCTGCATCTAACAACTTTATCACCTCCTTTTTGACAACCTCTTGCATGTTCGGGTTTAACCGTCTCTGTGGCTGTGCACACGGCTTGTAATGGTCCTCCATAAGAATTTTATGAGTACAGAAAGAGGGATTGATTCCTTTAATTGTAACAAACCGCTTTTGTAAAGTCAAAGTACAAGTCAAAGTCAAAGTCAAAGGAAGAAAAGATTGCTAATTGCGATCTGTCACTCCGTGCTTAACTACTGAATTGTGCTCCTTGACTTGTAACCAACTCTATCTTATTTTCACTTTAGTTGTATTATGTGGAGTACTTGTTATAATCGAGGTTTAATCGCCTGATTAATCGTTAATCGACTTATCGCTAATCGCATCGCTATCACATCGCAACTCAAATTATGTGTCCTGAATATTGTTTTACGTGTGTGTGCTAATACGTGTTACTTGTGCATGTTATGTTTCTGTTTAGGTGTTTAATCGCAGTCGCAATCGCAACTCTATGGCATCGCAATCTAATCGCAAATGCTAAACACAAGTTATTTATAGTGATTGTATGTTAGATATAGTAGTTAGGTTATTTGTAACTAATGGGTAATACTATCACATCGCTCGTTCGAAACGCATCGTAACGCTCAACGCTCGAAACGAAAACATGAAAACCGACTCGCTGGAGCCACTCGATCGAATGACCATTCGATCGAATGGTTATCCGAACGGATGACCATCCGTTCGGATGGCCATCCGATCCGATTGGCCTGTGCTCCTCTTTTCCCTTTTTGGCAACCTATAAATACCCCCTGTCACATCACTTGTGATGTGACAGCCTCTTCCTCACTCGACCAGCACGCTCAAGACCTTCTTTCTCTCAATTTCTCGCGATTCTTGTACGTTTTCAACTCAAATCTTGTACTTCTATGATCTATACACACTTCTTCACCATTTCCACCTTTAAATCTTCACTTTTAACCGTGAGATCACCGGATTTGAGGTGTTCTAGGATGATGTCATCATGGAGTCCTTATGAACTTCAAGTTTTGGCATTATTCCACCAAGAACAACTCAGATCTACATGATTTCT
>JARYGA010020654.1:0-77500 GCA_030545235.1 Helianthus tuberosus
GTTTACATATTCGTTTCTTAGTTTCCGCCTCTGAAACGAATTAGAGCTTCTCCAACCGACTCATTTAGGTCGAGATCGATCCTACAAGTGGTATCAGAGCTCAGGACGAGGAGCTCTTGCCATATTCAGCTTGAAAATCTCATTTTCTACACCTTCTTTCTTAAAATCGATACTTTTTACGGATAAAATCAGCTCAAATCTTCACACTATGTTCGGAATTCACTATTAACCAATCCTTGAAAGTTTGAAATCAAAATACGACCTAAAACTGATCAAAATCATGTGTACCGTTTGAAAAGTTTCACGATTTGATGACGTCATCGTTTGAAAACTGATCTGTCGTTTGAAAACTGCCCAATCGTTTGAAAATAGATCTGTCGTTTGAAAAGATAGTCCATCGTTTGAAAATTCTGTCCCATCGTTTGAAACTGCTATCAATCGTTTGAATCTGATCCCATCATTTGAACTCCTTGTCGTTTGAAAGTTCATCGTTTGAAATTTCATCGTTTGAAATTCTTTGTCGTTTGAAAGTCCATCGTTTGAATTCAAACGGAACAGTCCATCGTTTGAATTCTTTGTCGTTTGAATTCATAGTTTGAAACCAGATCTGTCGTTTGAAATCACATCAGACCGTTTGAAACGGTGTTAGTTTGAGAAAGTTTTATGAATATCATGGACTCTAAATTTTATAACGCTTTTGCAACACCGATATCAATGACTCAAAATGCTATGATTGAAAATGAAACCGGGACGTCTCAGAAACCACCCAAACTCATGGATATTGATGATTACAATGGATGGTCCGAAAAGTTTGGAAATTGGGTTGAGGCGTATCACTTGGATGCGTGGGAACACACTGAAGAGCCGTATGTTAAGCCAACAAAGAACAATGTTGTGAATGGTACTCCGTTGACACTTAGAGAAATGACTGATGTAGATAAAAAGAAATATCGAGATGAGAAATTGATGGTGAGTCTTCTTCAGCAAGCGATAAAAGAAGATATTTTGATACTGCTTCAACATGATGGAACTTCATATTCGATATGGAAAGAGTTGGAAGCAAAATTTACTGGAAGTGACGATATGCTCAGAAATAAGATGTCTCTCATGAAAAAGGAATTTGACTTATTTCGGGGATTGAAAAATGAAAGTGTCAAGCAATTAATTGATAGATATTGTAACTTGGTGAGAAATATGACGAAACTTGGTGTTAAGAAAGATACTGATGAATTGGTTGAAAAACTTGCAGATGCGCTACCATATGAAACATGGGGAACATTTCTGATGATGATGAGATCCAACAGAAAAGATTATAAAAATATGACACTGGGAGATTTCATCAAACATCTGGAAGCTCAGGAAATGGAGCAGAGGAAGATTGCTAGGATGAAGAATTACGATGGAGAACAAGATATCAGCTTGTATTACAAAGGTGGTGTCAATGAAAAGTCAAATTTTTCTCCGAAAATAGAAACTGCTTACAGTGCGAAAGATTCTTCTGAAAAGAAATCATTCCAGGGATCAAGCAACACTAGATTTTCATCATTCGATCCAAACATTTCTGCAACAAAGAATGGAAGAAAACTTCAATGCAATATTGTATTAAATCTTGAAAGTGATCAAGATTATTCTGAAGAAGTTGCCAAAAATCAAATGTCTTTGTTGGGAATGGTGTTAGAGTCATATAGTAGTTTTGTGGCCGGAAAGATCGGTAATCCAATGCTCACGAAAGAAGATTACGATCAAATCGATGCTGAGGAAATGGAATTAATGGATATTAAATGGTGCATGGCCAGTGTAATGAGAAGAGCTGAGAAGTTTAAACAAATTACTGGAAGAAATGATTTCCTGGATGCAAGTGTTTCAAATTTAGGGTTTGATAAATCTAAAGTTACTTGTTTTCGTTGCAGGGAAAAGGGGCATTTCAAGAGAGAGTGCAAAAATCGTGAAGCTACTGGAGCTCAGAATCCTTTTGGAAACAACGATTATCACAAAAAGGCAATTTATCATCAAATCACACCACCAGCACTGCATCAGGCACAAACTGCACATGGAATGATGCAGATTAAAGACTCAAAGAAAGCTTGTCTGGGAAATGATGGTGGATTCAGTTGGGATAAATATGTTCCAATAAACAGCAAAGTGTGTTTGGAAGAACAAGATGATGAAAAACTGGCTGAAGGTTTCAATTGGGACAATTTTTGTCCAGATCAAGAATTTATGGCCAAAGAGATGTCTAAAGACACTTCAAATGTTAATGTTTTTTTTGCTAATGCTTATGATTTGAAATGTGCAGAAAGGTGCAGAAAAGTCATGGAAGCAGCTGAAGAAAGACGAAGGAAGAACAAAGAAGAGGAAGAAGAAGAAGAGAGATTGAAGAACGAAGCGAAAGATGAGAAAAGAAGAAGAGCTGAGTTTTTACAATCAAGCAGAAGTGTCAAAGAAGTTCCAGAATATGAAGTGAAGATTGATGAAGAACGAGTTGAAGTTTCTGAAAAGTGCATGAACTGTGATTCGTTAATCAAACAAAACAATGAGTTATTGCACAATATTCACAAGTTGAAAGAATCGTATGACACAATGAACAGAGAAATTAACAAATATACTGATTCGAGTGGTGAACAAGCAATGGCGATGAATACTTTGAAAGTCGCATATCTTAGACAGCTGGATGATGCTAACTTTTATATCAAGAAATGTGCTGATTTAGAGTTGGAGCTGGCAACACAGAAGATAGAGACTGAGAAAGTTAAAAAGTTATTAAACAGTTACTCATGTTCTTCTTTTGTTGTTGACAGGATTTATCCCGTAGTGGAGAATTTGAAGACATTTGAAGATATGAAAATGTCTGAAGAAGAGAAAGCTGTGACAAAAGATGAAGTGAATACTTCTGGTAAGAAACCAAGTGTGGTCTACACTAGATGTCCGCCCCCGGTCGAAAATGGATTTTTACCTCGAAATCCAAATTCAGAAAGAGTCGAAAAGGCAATAAACTTACAATGGGAGTCTGGGACGTCGGATAACTTGCCAGAAAATATTGATGCCACATACACGTCGTCTGATACTGATCATGAGTCAAAGTTGATAAAAAGTGTGGTCGATCAGGTGTTAGATAAAGATGATTGTGAGGAGTCAAAACCGGAGTCCAAATCCGAGTCAAAGTCTGAGTCCGATATGACAAAGTCAACAGTCAAAAAGGAGAAACGGGTTTATGATAAACAATTTTTGCTATCGAAATCTAATTTGAATGATGAATCAGTTAAAGTAGCATATACTTTGAAAGGTTCTGACAAATTATATTCTGATGAGAGTTTTCCAATAAGAAGTGTTAGATTTGAAATGATTCAAAAGGTTTTCAAAATCACAGAAATTAATATTTCTAAAATAAAAGATTTAAATCTTAATGGAAAACCTAAACATTACACTTCAAGAGATCAACAAAGAATTAACAAGAAAATGGGTTACAATTATGGTTACAGTTTCCAAAAGAAACCAAACCATAATCGTAATTTCAAAAAGAAAGGATTAGGTTTTGTACCACCGAAAAACTATAAAAATGAAAAATTTTCTAAACCAAAAACTGTGTTTGTTTCAGGAAATTTTTTAAATGATGAGAAAGAGCAAGCATTCAGAAAGCAGACAAATCAAGAATTCCTTGCCAAGAAGCAAGAAGAGTTGAAAAAAAATCATGTTCCAAAGAAGATAGAAACCAGAACCTGTTTTCAGTGCAAGATTGCTGGTCATGTTGCTAGGAATTGTCCGAAAACATTCAAACCAAAACAGGAAGTATCTGGTAAACTGAAAGAGAAAGTTGTTGAGAAAACTGAACTTTCAACCCCGAAAGTTCACAGGCTTTGAAAATTCAATCTTTGAGAAGGGAGAATGTTCAAAGAATGTGGTTAAAAGAAAAGAAAATCTGATAAATCAAAAATGGGTTGTTAAGGGTTCAGGAAACAGTTCTGGTGATGAATCTGATTCCACAAAATCAGAGGAGCCAAAGGTTGTTATAGAAAAGGTTGAAAAATCTGTTCCAACTATGAACGATGAAAATTTTCCACCTTTGCATGCTGAAAATTTCAAAAGGAAAGTTGGTAAAGTTGAGATATCAAATCAATTTTATAATGACAATAAGGTTTTTGATGTTGACAAGGCCTTTAACCCTACTGTAAAACATATTTTTGGAAAAATGATTGATCGAAAAGTCAAAGGGGTTAAAGAGTTATACGAGAAGAAGAGGGGAGGTAAGAAACCGAGTGATGATGACTCGGTAACACCCAAGGAAGGTCAGGCTTGGGTGAACATATTCTTCAAAGAGTAAAAACCTGACTTGCCGGAGATCCCAAGTTGGTAATCGTGGATCATGAATCGGCATCATTCTTTATCATGTTTGTATAAAATGTTTGAGAAGTTTTTGCAGGACTTGCCGGAACTCCCAGGTTTGTAAGCGAGGAGTAGGAATCGGCACCTTGAGAATTCAATCAACAGATGATGATTGTTTGAAAATGCTTGATTAGATTGATCTTACAAGTGGTAAATCAGGGACATTAAGTTGTATCTGATTTACTACATATGATTGGTAAAACAATGTGATGATTTGATCCCCAATTTTACAAGTGATAAAATCAACAAAACTTATTTTCCGGAAAAACCATTTGATTAAAACAAACTTAAGTGTTTTGAAATCTTAATGGGAAAATAGTTTGTTGAGAGGGGGAGTTCTGATTGTTTATGCCAAGTGGATGGCGAATTGAGGCAATTCGATATTAGTTGTCATGTTTGTGTACAGTTTGTTTTCAAATTTCCTAAAATGTGTTTGCATTTTAGGGGGAGTAAGAATTTTAGAAAATCCAAAAACATTTGAAAATTTGAAAAAGCCAAAAACATGATAAAATAAAAAATGAGTTTTGTTGCATAAAAGAGGAAATGATAGTACATCAGTGGACTGTCACAGCATGCTAAAGAAATGGAATGTCAAAATGTGATAAACGGTCTCACTGATGATGTGTCAGTAGGTTTTTGCACATTTAGTAGATTGTGACGAGATATAAACCTAAATTTCAAACTTGCTTATTCTGTGGGTTAACACAAACTTGAATATATAGGTAACCCCTGAAATCTTGTTTGAAAGGTCCCTTATTCTGAGATACTAGGTCTTTATGCTCAGTGATATCTGGGGTATTATCCCGGGACTTCTGCTGAAAGAAATTTCTGACCTAGTCCCCGGATAATACTTTCTGCAAATGCTTGAAACATAGCATCGCCCTCAGCAAGCTGATGAAACAATAAAATTGATAGTCGCTGCTGTTGTAATGCAAAAGATCCTCTAAAGGGGACTCACCAAAAGTCGAAGCCGTCATCTCTCTGCGTATCGAAAGATCGACCTGAGCTCTCACGGCCCTCGTACTATAATTTATTCCCCTGACAGATATCATCTGTGGTATACTCACCTGTAAGACTGAATATTGGGATCTGGATACGGGAGTATATTCAAGTAGTGGGACACACGAATAAGTTCAAGAGCTTAAAACATTAACCTCGTATCTCGGATCAATTGAACTTTGTGTGAAAATTTAAGTGGATCAATATACTGACAATCTAGGTGAATTGTTTAGAACTTAAAATGAAATGAAGCTTAACGGTGTTGGTGATTTGTCTCAAAAACTGATATGATCCTCTTGCACGAACTCACAAAAAATATTGTTTGTAAATATTTCATTTCTGCATTTATTTTCTTTTAGAAAATCCAAAAAGATTTTAGTGTGTTTTAGCATAAATTTTGAAAAATCCAAAAAGATTTTCGACAACTGGTGTTGAAGAGCTGATTTTCAAAATTCCGAGTGCTAAACATGATGAACAAATGGTTTGGGTGAAAGTGTTTGAAGATTGTTGAAATGAAATGAGAAAAGTTTTTGCAATATAATACGTTATTCCTGCAAGTGGTAAATTAGATTTGAAAAATCTTATCCACAAATTGTTATCAGAAAATTTATTTTTGGGTAGAGTTTATGCAGGTTAGCCAGGTTCTGAAACCTGAGGGTGATGAAGTGCCAGGTTACGATCTAAGAACCTGTGGAAAGTGAATTCCAGACTACGATCCCAGCAGATTGAGAGGGGGAGTCTGAAGACACCAGGATATTCAACATTCGAGAAAGAGTAAGAGATTGATTGAGGATTCTTGCAATGACAAATGCTTCAGAGGAAGATTGAAGACTGATAAAGATTGTAGATTGACAATTGAAGACTCAACACTGAAGACTCCGTCAACATCCGAGGGGGAGTTTGTTGGTGCATCCGTCTGTCGTCTACGTCTTCAGTCGTGTCTCAGTTCGTTGCGAAGATATTCAGCATGATGTCATCATTTGCAAAGATGACATCATCAATATGAAGTAATCGATGACATCATCACAATTTAAAGTATATGAAACAAGAATTAAGAGATTGGTCGTTTGGAATGAAGGGTTCCGTTTGAAAGAAGCTGATTAATGACCCTTCCGTTTGAAATGGTCGTTTGAAGACCCTTCCGTTTGAGTTGCTGTCGTTTGAAGGCTGGTCGTTTGAGCATGTTCAAACGATCAGACCATGTCTATAAATAGGGTCCAAACGGTTTCATTTGTAACGATTGAGAAATATTATACCGAAGTGCTGCCGGTATTTCCTCATACTGTAAACGTTGTTGATCGAATACAAAAGAGGATTAAAGTGATTTTCTAGCTGTTTACATATTCGTTTCTTAGTTTCCGCCTCTGAAACGAATTAGAGCTTCTCCAACCGACTCATTTAGGTCGAGATCGATCCTACAATAGGGATTGTATGACTTGTTAGGGATTGTATGACTTGTTAGTGTCCATGACGATACAAGATCACTCAACATGACATGATATAACCCATTCAACATCGAATGTTACATAATAAAGGCCTTAACGGGCCATTAAGATATATCAAGGCCCAACACGTTCTATTAGGGCATATATGGCTTGTAATTTTTTGTAACTATATAATAGCACTCAATACAACGTGATGTAATCCTTTAACATCAAATGTTACATAATGAAGGTCTTAATGGGCTTTTAAGATATATCAAGGCCCAACATTGTTTATTAGGGCATGCATGACTTGTAATTCTTCGTTACGATGTAATAACACTCAATACAACGTGATGTAACCCTTCAACATCCAAAGTTACCTAATAAAGGCCTTAACGGGCCTTAATACGGCAAACTAGAGCATGCACGACTCGTCTTCTTGATAACCATATAATAGCACTCAATACAACGCGATGTAACCCTTCAATATCGAATGTTACATAATAAAGGTCTTAGCGGACCTTTAAGATATATTAAGTTCTAACACAGTCTATTAGGTCCAACCCGTATAAAAACAGGTTGACCCATTAACCCGTTTAACTATTTAGAAAAAAATCTTTTATATTTTTTTTTCATTTTCTATTTTACATGGTTAGTTATAATAATGTTAGTTTTGACTCATTATATTATTTTGTTGTCACACTCATACTCATCATTAGACATGTTATCGATAACCCCCTCAAAACCAACAACAACTCACTTATAAATCGTCAACTTGTAAGACTCATTTAAAATATGGGTTAAACGGGTCGAGTTCGGGTTGACACAAATTTATATGGGTCGGGTTAGGGTTGAAATATTTGACCCGAATAATAATATGGGTTTTAGTAGATTATATGTTATATAAGTGTTAATAGATCGTACTGGGCCTGAATGGATCATAATAATAAGATGTCTTAATGGATCGTACTGGGCCTGAATGGATCACAATGAACAATTATATGTCATATAAGTGTTAATGGACCATATTAGAACTTAATGGATCACAATGGATTCTAGTAGATTATATATATCTTAAGGAATCATATTTACCACATAATATAGATTACGACACGACGGTGTATTTAAATTTATATAATATATTTTAAAACAATTAATTTTATACAAAATATTATATGTTATATTATTATAACTTATTTAGAGTAAAATAAAGTAATTTTAAATATGTTATATTTAAAAACAATATGTGGTGGAGTGGGTATAACATACACGCGGTAATCCTGGTTTCAAAATTTTTCATTTTCCCTCTATTCTTAGCCCTAGTTATTTCCAAACACCCTAATTTGCTTAACAATCAAACAAAAACTCAGAGTGAGAACTGGAAAGAGGAGAATGGGGATGAAATGAGAGTCGTTCATATATTCATGCGCCTCTTTATTCCGATAGAGAGGACATAAGATGCTAGCAATCGAGTGGCAGTGTTGTAATTTACGATCGAACAAAGCAACGCTGGCCAACTAAGACGACCGGGTCAATTGACGAAGCTATGTTCGAAGTATAGATCGACGGTGGTAAGCAATCAGTTCTTCATGTTTGATTTCAGGTTAGATCTGATAACTCTAATGTTAGATATGGTGGTTTGATTTCAGGTTAGATCGGTGATGCTAGATCCCAAATCCATGGCGGTAAACCTGCTCTTGCTTCTTCCAGTGGGACGGTAAACGATTCATTTCCTTCCTTTTTGATTAAAAATATCGGATTTCCATTGATGCAGTTTTAGATGGAACTTATTTTGTTGTTTATGTACGTACTTAGATCTGATCTATTGTTTGGCAATGTTGCATTTCGTTTACTATAGTCATAAGTTGATGAATTATGTGAACTGATGAAATGTTATTGTTATATATATTATGTGAATGACTGAAATGTTAATATATATATTAGACTTTAAGGTACTTTTAGGTGGTTAAATGTAGCTAGGCCATAAAGATGGTTCGTTTAAGTGCATATACAAACTCATGTGTTACATAACGACTTTAATTTTTTTATGCTTGGTTGTAATACGATAACCTTCACCTTGTTTCGTTTATGCTTGGTTGTAATACGATAAACTTCATCTTGGTCCGGACCGATAAAACCCAATAACCGACCCGAAAAATACCCAAACCGACCTGAACCGAATAAGGTAGGTACAATGGTCGGTTCTAGTAATTCTTATGAGATCGGGTTCGGGTCAGTTCGGTTCAAAAACCGAATAAAACCCGAAGTAAAGAATATGGACCGAATTTTATGTAGCATATGTCCTATTTTGTTTGGCTCTTTTATGTTCAGCTTCACACCTACAAAACTTTCCTTTTGACCCACTTGAGTAATTTTTTTATTTACCAGGTTATACCACTTCAATTTTAGGAGGTTATTATAAGAATAAATACTAAATTTTTACTAAAAGTATTTTGATCATACTTTTGCAGGTTAACTAAATAGGATAGGCATACAGTCCTCGTGTTTGAGCACGCTGACCGAATCAAAGGATTGATGATGTATGAGGTTCCTAATTTGAAGCCAGACAAAATCGACGTGGTTCAAAGACGACTTGACATGATGGCTGAGGTAGGTGTGAATTTTGTGGTAAATGCCAATGTCGGAACTGATCTATCATATTCCATTGCAATTCTATAATTTATATTGTTTTTAACAATTAATTAGTAGAAGACAATAACTTAGATTATTGACTTGTTTTAACAATTTAGGTTGAAAAAGTCCGAGTTGAATGAAAAATAAACTTGCAAATGAAAAGAATACTAGACAAGAGTTGGAGCAAAGAGTGCAACAGATGGAAAAAGAAATGAAAGAAAATGAAGAAAAGAGGCAAAAAAATTTGAAGAGTTTATGAAAAAATTTCAGCCTCCCGTTAGTCATTATAGTAGTTTTTAATTATTCCGGATCTTTATATTTAACAACGGTGGATTTGTGATTGAAACGGGCTCGGAATTTTTGTTATTTATTTCGAATCTTTAAAACAATTGATGATTTTGTAATTTAAACGTGCTCTAAATTTATGCTATTTATTTTTGTTAAATTTATATTCCGAATCATATTTATCAATATGCATCTTTCAGCAAGGAAAAAAGCTGGTATTTTTTGTTTTTTATATTAATTTTTAAATGTATCCGTAAGAAATGTGTAGGAAAAAGACTAAACAGGTTTCGTCAGATTCTGTTGGAATTCTGTAGGAAAAAAGATAGTTTCGTAGGAAATGTGTAAGAAAAAAGATTACATTATGTCAGAATGGTGTAGGAAAAAAAACTAATTTTGTGGGAATTGTGTAGGAAAATAAAATACATTCCGTTAGAATTGTGTAGGGAAAAAACTAATTTTGTAGGAAATGCGTAGGATAAATGAATACATTTAGTTGGAATTGTGTAGGGAAAAAAATATTTCCGTAGAAACTGTGTAGGGAAAACGAATACATTCCGTTGGAATTGTGTAGAAAGAAAAAAAAAATCGTAGAAATTATGTAAGAAAATTAAAATATAGTAAATATAAATATAATTGATTTAAACACAAAATTTTAAAAAATATATATTCCGTGGGAAATGCGTCGGAAAGGTAAGAAAATTAATTCCGTGAGAAATAAGTAGGAGAATTCTAACGAAACATTTGTGTGGGAAAGGAGTAGGAAAATCCGTAGGAACTGCGTCAGAAAAAAATTACCCACGAGGAGAATTCCCACAACCCATTTTCGTGGGAAATCCGTGGGTAAACGCAGTTACCCATGGATTTCCCACGGAAATTGACGTGGGAATAGTAGCAGTTTTCTAGTATTGCTAGTAACATTTAACAGAAACAGATGTGCCATTTAATCGAATACTTATAAGCTTTCTATTTATAACAGAATCCCTTATACTCTCTACAGTTTTAGCTTTTCTACCGCTCCTAAGGCAAGAACCCACAAGATTCCTAATATTTAAGTATATTCTATCAATCCTAAGGAACCTTTCAATCGGCTGGCCTACCCACATATCCTAAATTAGACGCATTTTTTACCATTTTATCATCTCATATATATAATAATTGAAAACCAACAATCTGATTATACCTATCATTTTCCATTTTGTGCAAAAATCTTTATGAAACATTTTCAAATTTTTCAAAATTTTTCAATTTTTACCAATTTTCAACCATTCGAGAATTTACAATCATCAACCTACCAACCCTCTCTCGTGTTACCGCATCCCCACACTTGGGATACATTGTCCCCAATGTATAGTGTAATTTATAATCCTAACTTGGGAAATACCACCTAACAAACCATGAACGACTAACGACCTAGTCGACTCACAAATAACATCACTCCCAACACAAAGGTTCACACCACCAAATGCATAAATAAAATGCAGGATAAAGAGACACATGGACCTGATCAGTCAATCAGCAAGTGTCAGTAGTGGTGCGGCTGCTACGATCTAACAAGGGAGTACTCATCTCTTGGATACTTTGATATCTCGCCAGGGATGTTGCCAAACATACCCACACTTGAATCATTGCCTCCGTGAGGATTGGAACGTAGTAACCTGCCAAAACAAAGCACACCCCAACCCAACCCAACCCAACCCAAAACAAAACAAAACAATACAATACAATACTCTACATCCTCGGGCTGCCTCCCGAGAGCGCTAAGTTTATAGGTCTTTAGCCAGACCGTACCTGCTGTGCTCAGGGTGGTTCAAATGACCGCTTGCCTCCCCACTTCTCTACATATAGTTCCATCCAGTTATGCGGGAGGTTTGCAGCTTCACGCCAATTGGGGTCAAATTCAGCTTCATTGCCCCATCTAATCCCACCATTAGTTCATTCATCCTTCTTCCGTCACACACTCGCCTTCTTTGCTCGACTTCCATTCGTCTCCACCTTAGACCTGTAAAGTTCAGTACCACTCTTATCTAACACTCCCTTGCTTACACACGAAACAACTTCATTAGTAGCAATTGTATAACCCAATTCATTAACAATATCGTAAGTAATGGATTTTGAAAATACATTAAAACACAACTTACGATCCTTATAGCTCATAGTAACTAGTCCTCTTCTGCATTTGATCTTTGCATCAGCTGTATGCAAGAATAGACGGCCCAATACTACCTGTGGCTGCTCATATGTCTTTGATGGTGCATAGGCTATCACCATGAAGTGCACCGGGTAGTAAAATTCGCCAAGATGTATCATTACATTGGATATAACCCCTCAGGATTGTTTCCAACTTGCATCAGCAAACATCGCCATGCCATCAACCGCGTGTAGAGGATCAAAGTCATACCGGTCATACAAGCTACCTGGGAGGACACTCATCCCCACTCCATAGCCCAACAGGGCTCGGTGACTCTTGAATTTCCCAACTAGAATTGGGATAACCGGTTCCCTTGGATCGCTTCCACTGCTTCCCTCACTTGTTTAAGTCACACCTGCAATCACTCAAGAAACAGAAGAAGTTAAAAAATTATCATTTAACTCGGTTTTAAGAACGAAACTTACCCCGCTGACTGGTATGTTCTTTACACTCTTGGGGTTCGTTTGAGTGTCACTTGGCAACCTCCCATTTTGTTGCTTCATCGTAGCTACCACACTAGCCAGCTGCCCCATCTGCGTTGTCAGTGATTGGATGGCTTTATCACGAATCTCATCCTTTTGTGCCCGTGCATCATCCAATTGATTTCTCTTCTGCATATCTTGTTGGATAGCCTTCAGCAATTCCATGATCTCATTATTGCCCTGACCATTACTCTGATGATAGCTTCTTTGATAAACAAAATTATTTCCCCTTGATAGTTAGTCTGATTACGAGGTTGAAAACCCGAATACCCGTTTCCATTTCTTTAAAGCATATGCACCTTATCATACCTACCCACAATGCTATGGCACTGATCAGCTATGTGCCCCAGGTCTCCACAATGCCCACACATTGGCATCTGCGCACCCACTTCCGGTGTGTTCTCTACTACCCTCACTGTCGCATGCCGACCTCTTCTTAAAGATTGAGCTTTCCGCTTTGAAGTGCTCTCCATCTTTTCTAAATAGTCCCAATCAAGATTCTTATAGTTTGTACCAAATGTGCCATTTGATATCGAACTAAGATCACGTGCATCCTCCGGTGTCAACCCCTCATGAAAAGCATTCAGTAATTCCCACATTTGAATACCGTGGTGTGGGCAATTCTTCAACAACATCTTGAATCGGTTGAAAGCTTCATGAAATAACTCACCTGATTGCTGTTGGAAGTTCCGAATATCCCTACGAGCATCACTGGTCCTTTGCGGCGTGTAGAACTCATCCAAGAACAGTTGTTGCATCTTGGGCCATGTGAAAATTGAAGCCGAAAGCAAAGTATGAAACCATTGTTGTGCCTTGTCTTCTAATGTGAATTGGAATAGTACCAATTTCACATCATCGGGTGTAAATCCTTGACCCCCAATGGTATGGCAACGAGCATTGTATGCTGCGATATGCAGATACGGTTCTTTGGTAGCCAAACCATGATACTTTGGCAAGCTTTGAATAGACTGAGCCCTTACCTCAAATGACCGGGTGTAAATCCTTGACCCCCAATGGTATGGCAACGAGCATTGTATGCTGCGCTGAGGAATCACAACCGGTGAAGGATTGTTAGCGATGGCCGGTTTAAAGTGACTTTCAATTCCTCGCACCGGTCCCCAATCATATCTTCTAGGAATGCCTTCGAGTTAGTTGACCGGTGGAAGTAGATTCCTCGGAAGTGTCTTTGTTGAACCGGTATTTGATGCACTGGTGGTGGCAATGGAATGTTTGTGGGTCTTGCATAAATAGGTTACTGATTAATCGGATCAGGTTGATGAACATGTTGTCGATACCCAGATGTGTCTTGGTTCTCTCTTTCAACGAATCCATACCCCGTGTTTTACCTTTCATAAGTTCCCGTATTTACCACATGCCTGTTACTTAGATTACCCGCGTAACTCTCATACTCTACGTATCCATCCCTAAATTCCCCCAAGCCATCTCTTTGATCAAACATTGAAGCTTTGACTGAGAACTTTTGTGGTTGAGACGACTGATAATATGAAGGTTGGGTTGGAATAGGGTAGGTGGTTGATGAGTTAAGGGGTCGAGTTTGATCAGGTGAGATGATATTTTCATCGGGAACAATCCTCACATATGGTGAAGAATGTTGAACATTTGATGTTTGGGTGAACAACGGGTATTGAGAAGATGTTGGCTGGGTTGAGAATGGTGGTAGGTTATCTAGATTGGGGAACGGTGGTAGAGGCATTGGTGGAACTTGAGTGATGTTCGGTTGGGTGGATTGTGGTGGTGGTTGAGATGGTATAGAAGTGTTTGGTGAAGGTTGGGTGGGTGTTGGTGAGAACTGGCTTTGTAGAGTGGTTTGCTTATCTGGATTCGCTGAATTCTCCATTGGCTCTGGTGTTGGTGAGAACTGGGTTTGTGGAGTGGGTGTTGATGATTGTTGGATTATGTTTCCTCGATGTAAAACTCTGGTTTGCCGAACTGTTCTTTCATGCTCCGGATCAAAAACTAATGGCGATTATTTTCCGGATGTCCTCGTATGATGCATACACTTAGGAATTCACCTGCACAAACACAGATAAGAAACCACACATAATTCTAAACGAAAAGGAATAAACACTATTTTTGGTTTTTTAACTATTTTTCTAAAAAGACTTAAAACAAAACACTTTGCGCATGACTCCCCGGCAACGGTGCCATTTTGATGACTGTAGAACGGGTCATGCAAAATGTCGCAACCCCCGACCCCACCCTGGGAGTGGGTGCTGCGAGCCTGACTGGTGGTATCGGTGTTTATTAAATTTGCAGCGGAATTAATCATCAGGATCGTAGTTAGGAAAACCTTTCAGAGTTTGTAAAACACCAAACTTTTATATTTAAACAAATGGGCTAAAACCCATATTCCATTTATAATGTATTTATAGGGATAAACCCTAAATGTTAAAAACATAAACTTCTTCTTTTATTCAGGTAACTATAGCTACTTTATTTAAGCCTTGAGTGCTCCATAGCTGGCTTCTAATAGCTTCACATCAGGTTACCTGAAATGCGTTTTGAAAAAATTTTATCAGCAAGAAATACTAGCGAGTTCATTCCATTTTACAAATATATATTGTTATACTTTACAGTATTATTTATATCTACCAAAAACTCAATCAGTATTTATCACGTTGGCAGTTACAATTACTGTGGTCATATTTATATTTGCTAACTTTCGTCCAATAGCAACACCTGACTTGTAGTGTATACAAAACCCCACATACCGGCAGTAATTGGAGAATACAAAGACTTAACTACTGTAAGTATAACTGAAAAACATTTAGGGTTTTGTAAAGCAATTTGGTAAAAAGAGAGAATGACTCACTTTGAAATTTTAGGGTTTTACTATAAGCTTTCCGATAATATTTTCTGGTGATTTTCCTGAGTTCCTAATAAAAATATACAATGCACACGTGTTAGTATAATAACCCAATTCAACTTTATCAAAACATCACGAGATCAGAACCCCAACGTAGTTTAATAAGCATAGTGTAACACCCCGAAAATATAAAACCTTAAATTTGAATTAGTAAGGTTTTAATAAACTAGAATTTATTAACTAGGAAATCTAACCTAGTTAGTTAATAGGCTAGAAATAACTCAAAGTAAGGATAAAAACAACTAAGTTAAATTATGTTGAACAAAGTTGAGGGACCTTAGTTGTTAATTCTGAAACTTAATTAAATGGAACAATAAAAATAAACCAAACACCCCAAATCTGGGTGTTGGTCGATCAAGGAGAAGCAGGGGGCGACACCCCCTTTCCAAAAACCATAATCTCACCAAAACAATCAAATTGAGGGCTCAAATCTGATCAAAAACGAAATCTGAACATAGAACAGTGATCCTCATCACAAGAGGATTACAAGGTATGTAAAAATTCGTGTTAATCCTTTGTTTGAAATTCTCATGATTTTGGAAAATCTAAGATTAGATGTTGCATGTGTGTTGTTTGATTTGATTAGAGATGATGTAGTGTCTAGAAGTGAAACCTAGACAACTACATATGAAATCATGTCCAATTTCAGGAAATTCCATGAACACCTTGAAGGTGGGTTATGGGTTTTACAAGATGAAGATGAACACTAGGGTTTAGGATGATTATTCTAGTGTAATTTGATTGTTGAAAGTGATTTCAGAAAGATATGATGCTTAAAACACTATAGGAGGGCTTTATTGTTGTCAAGTTAGCTAATTAGCAAGTTAAGAAGTTGATTACTAAAGGTATAAAAATTCTGCATATGAAGTGTTTGTTGAAATGCCTCAAAGAAGACTTGAAAATTAGAATTTTGTAGTTAAAACGCCTAATCGTGATGTTTTAACTATTATGTGAAATATGGTTTACAAAGAGTTCTAAGCAAAATAACATTGAACTCTATAGGACAAGATACCGGAACGTCGAGTGGACAAGCCGGTGGTGACTCACGGTTGAAGGGCGTGCGCTAAGGTATGTAACTTGTTCCGTTACATTTATTATATCGGATGATTTAAATATGTAAGTGAATTTTGAATAAGAGTTGTTGTGAATTATGCCTCGAAGTCGTTATATTGATTGATATATTAAATTCGGTTGGTACGCGTTGGTAGTCGTCATATAGGATGATTTCCTTAGACGAGCCAAACGGGTCAATAAATCAAGTGAAATATGATATATACATATACTCCGGAATATGATGGATAGTGTTATGTTATTGGTAAATATTTATCATATTATTATAACACTAGAAATTTGATGTTATGGATGATAGGAAAGTAAATTACCAGATTTGTTAGAATGAGATGACTCAAACATAACAAGACATTGATCTCCAGGTTTTACTGTAAATTACGGTAATACCGTAATTTACGGTAGAGGTCAGAGCTGTTACGGTGTAAACCTCCTGGTTTACGGTGACCACAAAACTTCAGGGATCACCGTAAATTACGGTGATACCGTAATTTACGGTGGATCCAGAATAGTTGTTTGTGTTTATTATTTCAAATGTGATGTACAACTTTGTGATTATATTATACTATAACATCAAAACTAATGTTTCAATGGTTTTGATCATAGGTAAATCGACAAGTCTTACGGGTGGCGATCAAGTGATAAGATGAAGAACCGAACACTCTATTTTGAAGCTTCCGCAACGTCTTAGATCTTTTGTAGTCTTTGTGTATGGGTCGTTAACACATTTTAAACAGTTTTGAAATTATGTAACTTAGTCATTAGTCGACTAAGGTCATGGTTATTATTAAATTTTGTTAATGAAAGTCATGTATTTAACTATATTTTGACTAAAATCAAGGGTACAAATTTTAGGGTGTTACAAGTTGGTAATCAGAGCTCATGGTTGTCAATAAGTGTTCGGTTCAAGCTTGATCGATCGTCCGGTAAGAATTAACTTGTTTTGTTAATAAATTATGTACTATGTATAAAATGAGAAATGAACAAATATGCATGAAAAGAGTGTGTAAGCTCACTCAAAAACAAGAAATGCATGAAACAAGAATGATTAAATCAAGTCACGGACTTGATTGAATAGAAACAAGAATTATTAAATCAAGTTACGAACTTGATTGAATTGAAACAAGAATGATTAAATCAAGTTATGAACTTGATTAAATCAAAACAAGTAAAGCATGTGTTATAAATGGAATGTTTAACAATCTATGTAAACATTTCAGAAATCGAGATGGCTGATGGAGGCAATGATAATGCGGTGCCAAGAGTCACCGAACAAATGAAAGAAGTGATTGCCGAAGAAGTTGGAAAGGCGATCGAAAACAGTTTGTCGGGCTTTATTGATAAAATTCAGAACACAATTTTATCAATAGTAGAAGATAGAATCAAGAAGCTGGAAGATGATTCAAATGTAGCAAAGGAAAAGCGTGGAGGACGAAAGCCTTGTTCATACAAGGAATTCATGGCTTGTAAACCACCAATATATAATGGGGAGGTTGACCCAATAGTGTGCCAACGATGGCTAAGTGACATCGAAGGGGTATTCGAGAGAACCCATTGTGACGAAGAAGACTACGTAGCCTATGGTACGGGTCAACTAAGGAGTCAAGCGAAAGATTGGTGGGATAACAAAAAGAAGGAGATTGGAAGTGAAGCGGCTAAGGCCATGACTTGGGAGGAGTTTAAGACGCCGTTTCTTAAACACCATAGTCCCAAGGCGGTCATAAATAAAATCAAGGAAGAATTCATGCAACTCAGACACAAAGGTGAATCCATAGACAAGATCACGGGGATGTTTATGGACAAAATGAAGTTCTGTGATGATTTGATAACGAATGAAGAGCAAAAGGTCTATTATTATCATAACATGCTAAGCGCGGAGTATAGAGAGTTCATAACCCCTTCAAAGTACGAGACCCTTACCGAGATTGTCAATGATGCTCGGGAAAGGGAGATTGAATTGAAAAAGAGTATAGAACGGGGTGAACGAAGGGCACAAGATGTGAATCCAAGCCCTACCAAGAAAGCAAGAACGAATGAAACAGCAAAGAGATCAGATGCTAAAGGTAGTACACCAGGTTGCAAAATTTGTGGGAAAAATCATAAGGGTGAATGCCGTTACAAGGATAAGCCTTGTCCTATATGCAAGAAAACGGGACATATGGCTATGTCTTGTCCGGAGAAAGTGACGGTTTGTTACAATTGTTATCGAACGGGTCACAAGAAGTCGGAATGCCCGGAACTGGTTGGAAAGAAGGATGGGCAAGAACCTAAAGGTGAAGCCCCGAAAGCAAAGGCAAGATCTTTTCAACTAACCGCCGCAGAAGCAAAGGTGGAACCGGACGTGGTCTCAGGTATATTTGCTGTAAATTCAATTCCTGCACGCGTGTTATTTGATACGGGTGCGAATAAATCCTTTGTTTCATATGGATTTATTCGACATCCTTCATTTGTTTTAACAAAATTACCTGTGCCCTTAGAAGTAGAGATAGGTAATAACAAGAGTTTTATTGTTTGTGATGTATGTGAAAACTGTAAATTGAGCATTGACGATGAAGAATATTTGATAAATCTAATTCCGATGTCGATGGGAGAATTCCAAGTAGTCGTTGGGATGGATTGGCTATCTCAATACCATGCAAAGGTCGTGTGTTTTCGCAAAGAGATAAAACTAACATCTCCGAGCGGAAAACACGTCACCATTTATGGCGAAAAACGAGGCAACCCCATAGTATGTTCGATGTTGAAAGCTCACAAGCTCATGAAGCGAGGATGTAAGGCATTCATAATTTATGCAAATGAGGCCGAGAAAGAATCACGAAAGATTGGAGATGTACCGGTAGTACGAGATTATGAAGATGTTTTTCCGGAAGATTTACCGGGGATACCGCCTGAACGGGAAGTAGAGTTCGGGATCGAATTGATTCCGGGCGCGAAACCTGTAGCAAAAGCCCCGTACCGACTTGCGCCGTCGGAACTACAAGAGTTGATGTCCCAAATCCAAGACCTGCTTGACAAGGGATTCATAAGGCCGAGTGTGTCTCCTTGGGGCGCACCGGTATTGTTCGTAAGGAAGAAAGACGGGAGCATGCGTATGTGTATTGATTACCGAGAGTTAAACAAACTCACGGTAAAGAACCGGTACCCGCTCCCGAGGATAGATGATTTATTCGACCAATTACAAGGCGCGAATTGGTTTTCCAAAATTGACCTTAGATCGGGGTATCACCAACTAAAGGTCAAAGAAGAAGATGTGCCGAAGACGGCTTTCCGCACAAGGTACGGACATTACGAATTCCTCGTGATGTCATTCGGGCTAACAAACGCACCCGCTGCTTTCATGGACCTCATGAACCGGGTTTGCAAGCCAATGTTGGATAAGTCGGTCATCGTGTTTATCGATGATATCTTGGTGTACTCGAAAAATGAAGCTGAACACGCACATCATTTACAAGAAGTGTTAGAGACACTTAGGCGAGAGAAGTTATATGCAAAATTCTCTAAATGTGCCTTTTGGTTACGAGAGGTTCAATTTTTAGGTCATGTCATAAATGCCGACGGAGTATTGATGGATCCGTCAAAGATAGAAGCAGTGTCAAAATGGAATTCCCCGAAGAACCCTTCTGAAATTAGAAGCTTTTTGGGGCTTGCTGGATATTATAGGAGATTCATTCAAGATTTCTCCAAGATTGCATCGCCGCTAACAAAGTTAACCCAAAAGAAAGCAAAGTTTGTTTGGGGAGTCGATCAAGAAAAAGCGTTTCGGACGCTAAAAGAAAGGCTAACTCAAGCTCCGGTACTGACATTGCCGGACGGAGTCGAAGACATGGTGGTTTATTCGGATGCTTCATTATCGGGGCTCGGTTGCGTGTTGATGCAACGGGGCAAGGTAATAGCCTATGCCTCGAGACAATTGAAGATACACGAGAAGAAATACCCCACGCACGATCTCGAGCTGGCAGCGGTGGTATTTGCATTAAAAGTATGGAGGCATTACTTGTATGGGGTAAAATGCACCATATTCACCGACCACAAGAGCTTGAAATACTTCTTCGATCAGAAGGAGTTAAATATGCGACAAAGGCGATGGTTGGAAACGGTGAAAGACTATGATTGTGAGATACATTATCACCCCGGAAAGGCAAATGTGGTAGCGGACACTCTGAGCAGAAAAGCGGATTATGTCCCGATACGAGTACGATCGATGCAACTCGTGGTAACCTCGGGTATACTTGAACGTATTCGAGAGGCGCAATTAGAAGCAGTAAAAGAAGAGAATTGGAAGAAGGAAAGAATAATTGGTCTGTTGAAAGACTTGTCGGATGGGAATCACGGGTTAAAGACTCGATCCGGAAGGATATGGGTCCCACATACCTGTGGAGTAAAGGCACTTCTACTTGATGAAGCTCATAAATCCCGTTATTCAATTCATCCGGGTGCGACCAAGATGTACAATGATTTGAAACAAAATTATTGGTGGCCCGGAATGAAGAGGGACGTGGCGAAATATGTGGAAAAATGCTTGACATGTTTACAAGTCAAGGCGGAGCACCAGAAACCATACGGTAAACTCCAACCGTTAGAAATTCCGGTTTGGAAATGGGAACATATTACAATGGACCTGTTAACCAAGCTGCCTAAGACGAATCGTGGTTTTGATGCCATATGGGTAGTAGTGGATAGATTGACGAAAAGGGCTCACTTCATTCCGATTCGTGAGACTTATACGTCAGAAAAGATGTCAGAAGTCTATACCAATGAAATCATAGCACGTCATGGAGTGCCGGTGTCCATCGTGTCGGATAGGGATACCCGGTTTACTTCGAATTTCTGGCGTGATTTCCAAGAACAAATGGGGACCAAATTGTTCATTAGCACTGCGTACCATCCTCAAACGGATGGACAAAGTGAAAGAACGATACAAATATTGGGAGACATGCTACGGGCGTGTATAATCGACTTTGGAGGCAGTTGGGATGTTCACCTACCGTTAGTCGAGTTTTCGTATAACAACAGTTACCAATCTAGTATTAAAATGGCACCATACGAACTGCTTTACGGTAGGAAGTGTCGAACCCCGGTTTGTTGGGGTGAAGTGGGTCCACGTGAACTCGCCCACCAAGACATAGTACGAGCCACGAACGAAAAGATCGATAAAGTTCGGGCACACTTGAAAGCGGCTCAAGACAGGCAAAAGGCGTATGTTGATAAAAGGAAAAGGCCAATTGAATTTCAAGTCGGTGACATGGTCATGCTAAAAGTGTCCCCATGGAAAGGTGTTATTAGATTTAGAAAGAAGGGGAAGTTAAGCCCAAGGTTTATCGGGCCATTTAAAATTATCGGAAGAGTTGGCAAGGTAGCTTACCGTCTTGAACTACCGGAGGAGCTGAGTGGGATCCATGGCACGTTTCACGTATCTCAATTAAGAAAGTGCCTAGCAGACGAAACGACCTATATCCATTACGATGATATCGAAGTGGATAATAGTCTAAATTATGCGGTAAGACCGGTTGAAATTTTAGACAGAAAGGTCAAACGTTTACGAAATAAGCAAATTGAACAAGTCAAGGTTAAATGGGAGCATAGAAAGGGTTCGGACACTACGTGGGAGTCCGAAGAGGAGATGCGATGACTTCACCCTACTTTATTTGGTACGTACTACGGTTTCGGGGACGAAACCCCTTTTAAGGGGGGTGGACTTGTAACACCCCGAAAATATAAAACCTTAAATTTGAATTAGTAAGGTTTTAATAAACTAGAATTTATTAACTAGGAAATCTAACCTAGTTAGTTAATAGGCTAGAAATAACTCAAAGTAAGGATAAAAACAACTAAATTAAATTATGTTGAACAAAGTTGAGGGACCTTAGTTGTTAATTCTGAAACTTAATTAAATGGAACAATAAAAATAAACCAAACACCCCAAATCTGGGTGTTGGTCGATCAAGGAGAAGCAGGGGGCGACACCCCCTTTCCAAAAACCATAATCTCACCAAAACAATCAAATTGAGGGCTCAAATCTGATCAAAAACGAAATCTGAACATAGAACAGTGATCCTCATCACAAGAGGATTACAAGGTATGTAAAAATTCGTGTTAATCCTTTGTTTGAAATTCTCATAATTTTTGAAAATCTAAGATTAGATGTTGTATGTGTGTTGTTTGATTTGATTAGAGATGATGTAGTGTCTAGAAGTGAAACCTAGACAACTACATATGAAATCATGTCCAATTTCAGGAAATTCCATGAACACCTTGAAGTGGGTTATGGGTTTTACAAGATGAAGATGAACACTAGGGTTTAGGATGATTATTCTAGTGTAATTTGATTGTTGAAAGTGATTTCAGAAAGATATGATGCTTAAAACACTATAGGAGGGCTTTATTGTTGTCAAGTTAGCTAATTAGCAAGTTAAGAAGTTGATTACTAAAGGTATAAAAATTCTGCATATGAAGTGTTTGTTGAAATGCCTCAAAGAAGACTTGAAAATTAGAATTTTGTAGTTAAAACGCCTAATCGTGATGTTTTAACTATTATGTGAAATATGGTTTACAAAGAGTTCTAAGCAAAATAACATTGAACTCTATAGGACAAGATACCGGAACGTCGAGTGGACAAGCCGGTGGTGACTCACGGTTGAAGGGCGTGCGCTAAGGTATGTAACTTGTTCCGTTACATTTATTATATCGGATGATTTAAATATGTAAGTGAATTTTGAATAAGAGTTGTTGTGAATTATGCCTCGAAGTCGTTATATTGATTGATATATTAAATTCGGTTGGTACGCGTTGGTAGTCGTCATATAGGATGATTTCCTTAGACGAGCCAAACGGGTCAATAAATCAAGTGAAATATGATATATACATATACTCCGGAATATGATGGATAGTGTTATGTTATTGGTAAATATTTATCATATTATTATAACACTAGAAATTTGATGTTATGGATGATAGGAAAGTAAATTACCAGATTTGTTAGAATGAGATGACTCAAACATAACAAGACATTGATCTCCAGGTTTTACCGTAAATTACGGTAATACCGTAATTTACGGTAGAGGTCAGAGCTGTTACGGTGTAAACCTCCTGGTTTACGGTGACCACAAAACTTCAGGGATCACCGTAAATTACGGTGATACCGTAATTTACGGTGGATCCAGAATAGTTGTTTGTGTTTATTATTTCAAATGTGATGTACAACTTTGTGATTATATTATACTATAACATCAAAACTAATGTTTCAATGGTTTTGATCATAGGTAAATCGACAAGTCTTACGGGTGGCGATCAAGTGATAAGATGAAGAACCGAACACTCTATTTTGAAGCTTCCGCAACGTCTTAGATCTTTTGTAGTCTTTGTGTATGGGTCGTTAACACATTTTAAACAGTTTTGAAATTATGTAACTTAGTCATTAGTCGACTAAGGTCATGGTTATTATTAAATTTTGTTAATGAAAGTCATGTATTTAACTATATTTTGACTAAAATCAAGGGTACAAATTTTAGGGTGTTACAAGTTGGTAATCAGAGCTCATGGTTGTCAATAAGTGTTCGGTTCAAGCTTGATCGATCGTCCGGTAAGAATTAACTTGTTTTGTTAATAAATTATGTACTATGTATAAAATGAGAAATGAACAAATATGCATGAAAAGAGTGTGTAAGCTCACTCAAAAACAAGAAATGCATGAAACAAGAATGATTAAATCAAGTCACGGACTTGATTGAATAGAAACAAGAATTATTAAATCAAGTTACGAACTTGATTGAATTGAAACAAGAATGATTAAATCAAGTTATGAACTTGATTAAATCAAAACAAGTAAAGCATGTGTTATAAATGGAATGTTTAACAATCTATGTAAACATTTCAGAAATCGAGATGGCTGATGGAGGCAATGATAATGCGGTGCCAAGAGTCACCGAACAAATGAAAGAAGTGATTGCCGAAGAAGTTGGAAAGGCGATCGAAAACAGTTTGTCGGGCTTTATTGATAAAATTCAGAACACAATTTTATCAATAGTAGAAGATAGAATCAAGAAGCTGGAAGATGATTCAAATGTAGCAAAGGAAAAGCGTGGAGGACGAAAGCCTTGTTCATACAAGGAATTCATGGCTTGTAAACCACCAATATATAATGGGGAGGTTGACCCAATAGTGTGCCAACGATGGCTAAGTGACATCGAAGGGGTATTCGAGAGAACCCATTGTGACGAAGAAGACTACGTAGCCTATGGTACGGGTCAACTAAGGAGTCAAGCGAAAGATTGGTGGGATAACAAAAAGAAGGAGATTGGAAGTGAAGCGGCTAAGGCCATGACTTGGGAGGAGTTTAAGACGCCGTTTCTTAAACACCATAGTCCCAAGGCGGTCATAAATAAAATCAAGGAAGAATTCATGCAACTCAGACACAAAGGTGAATCCATAGACAAGATCACGGGGATGTTTATGGACAAAATGAAGTTCTGTGATGATTTGATAACGAATGAAGAGCAAAAGGTCTATTATTATCATAACATGCTAAGCGCGGAGTATAGAGAGTTCATAACCCCTTCAAAGTACGAGACCCTTACCGAGATTGTCAATGATGCTCGGGAAAGGGAGATTGAATTGAAAAAGAGTATAGAACGGGGTGAACGAAGGGCACAAGATGTGAATCCAAGCCCTACCAAGAAAGCAAGAACGAATGAAACAGCAAAGAGATCAGATGCTAAAGGTAGTACACCAGGTTGCAAAATTTGTGGGAAAAATCATAAGGGTGAATGCCGTTACAAGGATAAGCCTTGTCCTATATGCAAGAAAACGGGACATATGGCTATGTCTTGTCCGGAGAAAGTGACGGTTTGTTACAATTGTTATCGAACGGGTCACAAGAAGTCGGAATGCCCGGAACTGGTTGGAAAGAAGGATGGGCAAGAACCTAAAGGTGAAGCCCCGAAAGCAAAGGCAAGATCTTTTCAACTAACCGCCGCAGAAGCAAAGGTGGAACCGGACGTGGTCTCAGGTATATTTGCTGTAAATTCAATTCCTGCACGCGTGTTATTTGATACGGGTGCGAATAAATCCTTTGTTTCATATGGATTTATTCGACATCCTTCATTTGTTTTAACAAAATTACCTGTGCCCTTAGAAGTAGAGATAGGTAATAACAAGAGTTTTATTGTTTGTGATGTATGTGAAAACTGTAAATTGAGCATTGACGATGAAGAATATTTGATAAATCTAATTCCGATGTCGATGGGAGAATTCCAAGTAGTCGTTGGGATGGATTGGCTATCTCAATACCATGCAAAGGTCGTGTGTTTTCGCAAAGAGATAAAACTAACATCTCCGAGCGGAAAACACGTCACCATTTATGGCGAAAAACGAGGCAACCCCATAGTATGTTCGATGTTGAAAGCTCACAAGCTCATGAAGCGAGGATGTAAGGCATTCATAATTTATGCAAATGAGGCCGAGAAAGAATCACGAAAGATTGGAGATGTACCGGTAGTACGAGATTATGAAGATGTTTTTCCGGAAGATTTACCGGGGATACCGCCTGAACGGGAAGTAGAGTTCGGGATCGAATTGATTCCGGGCGCGAAACCTGTAGCAAAAGCCCCGTACCGACTTGCGCCGTCGGAACTACAAGAGTTGATGTCCCAAATCCAAGACCTGCTTGACAAGGGATTCATAAGGCCGAGTGTGTCTCCTTGGGGCGCACCGGTATTGTTCGTAAGGAAGAAAGACGGGAGCATGCGTATGTGTATTGATTACCGAGAGTTAAACAAACTCACGGTAAAGAACCGGTACCCGCTCCCGAGGATAGATGATTTATTCGACCAATTACAAGGCGCGAATTGGTTTTCCAAAATTGACCTTAGATCGGGGTATCACCAACTAAAGGTCAAAGAAGAAGATGTGCCGAAGACGGCTTTCCGCACAAGGTACGGACATTACGAATTCCTCGTGATGTCATTCGGGCTAACAAACGCACCCGCTGCTTTCATGGACCTCATGAACCGGGTTTGCAAGCCAATGTTGGATAAGTCGGTCATCGTGTTTATCGATGATATCTTGGTGTACTCGAAAAATGAAGCTGAACACGCACATCATTTACAAGAAGTGTTAGAGACACTTAGGCGAGAGAAGTTATATGCAAAATTCTCTAAATGTGCCTTTTGGTTACGAGAGGTTCAATTTTTAGGTCATGTCATAAATGCCGACGGAGTATTGATGGATCCGTCAAAGATAGAAGCAGTGTCAAAATGGAATTCCCCGAAGAACCCTTCTGAAATTAGAAGCTTTTTGGGGCTTGCTGGATATTATAGGAGATTCATTCAAGATTTCTCCAAGATTGCATCGCCGCTAACAAAGTTAACCCAAAAGAAAGCAAAGTTTGTTTGGGGAGTCGATCAAGAAAAAGCGTTTCGGACGCTAAAAGAAAGGCTAACTCAAGCTCCGGTACTGACATTGCCGGACGGAGTCGAAGACATGGTGGTTTATTCGGATGCTTCATTATCGGGGCTCGGTTGCGTGTTGATGCAACGGGGCAAGGTAATAGCCTATGCCTCGAGACAATTGAAGATACACGAGAAGAAATACCCCACGCACGATCTCGAGCTGGCAGCGGTGGTATTTGCATTAAAAGTATGGAGGCATTACTTGTATGGGGTAAAATGCACCATATTCACCGACCACAAGAGCTTGAAATACTTCTTCGATCAGAAGGAGTTAAATATGCGACAAAGGCGATGGTTGGAAACGGTGAAAGACTATGATTGTGAGATACATTATCACCCCGGAAAGGCAAATGTGGTAGCGGACACTCTGAGCAGAAAAGCGGATTATGTCCCGATACGAGTACGATCGATGCAACTCGTGGTAACCTCGGGTATACTTGAACGTATTCGAGAGGCGCAATTAGAAGCAGTAAAAGAAGAGAATTGGAAGAAGGAAAGAATAATTGGTCTGTTGAAAGACTTGTCGGATGGGAATCACGGGTTAAAGACTCGATCCGGAAGGATATGGGTCCCACATACCTGTGGAGTAAAGGCACTTCTACTTGATGAAGCTCATAAATCCCGTTATTCAATTCATCCGGGTGCGACCAAGATGTACAATGATTTGAAACAAAATTATTGGTGGCCCGGAATGAAGAGGGACGTGGCGAAATATGTGGAAAAATGCTTGACATGTTTACAAGTCAAGGCGGAGCACCAGAAACCATACGGTAAACTCCAACCGTTAGAAATTCCGGTTTGGAAATGGGAACATATTACAATGGACCTGTTAACCAAGCTGCCTAAGACGAATCGTGGTTTTGATGCCATATGGGTAGTAGTGGATAGATTGACGAAAAGGGCTCACTTCATTCCGATTCGTGAGACTTATACGTCAGAAAAGATGTCAGAAGTCTATACCAATGAAATCATAGCACGTCATGGAGTGCCGGTGTCCATCGTGTCGGATAGGGATACCCGGTTTACTTCGAATTTCTGGCGTGATTTCCAAGAACAAATGGGGACCAAATTGTTCATTAGCACTGCGTACCATCCTCAAACGGATGGACAAAGTGAAAGAACGATACAAATATTGGGAGACATGCTACGGGCGTGTATAATCGACTTTGGAGGCAGTTGGGATGTTCACCTACCGTTAGTCGAGTTTTCGTATAACAACAGTTACCAATCTAGTATTAAAATGGCACCATACGAACTGCTTTACGGTAGGAAGTGTCGAACCCCGGTTTGTTGGGGTGAAGTGGGTCCACGTGAACTCGCCCACCAAGACATAGTACGAGCCACGAACGAAAAGATCGATAAAGTTCGGGCACACTTGAAAGCGGCTCAAGACAGGCAAAAGGCGTATGTTGATAAAAGGAAAAGGCCAATTGAATTTCAAGTCGGTGACATGGTCATGCTAAAAGTGTCCCCATGGAAAGGTGTTATTAGATTTAGAAAGAAGGGGAAGTTAAGCCCAAGGTTTATCGGGCCATTTAAAATTATCGGAAGAGTTGGCAAGGTAGCTTACCGTCTTGAACTACCGGAGGAGCTGAGTGGGATCCATGGCACGTTTCACGTATCTCAATTAAGAAAGTGCCTAGCAGACGAAACGACCTATATCCATTACGATGATATCGAAGTGGATAATAGTCTAAATTATGCGGTAAGACCGGTTGAAATTTTAGACAGAAAGGTCAAACGTTTACGAAATAAGCAAATTGAACAAGTCAAGGTTAAATGGGAGCATAGAAAGGGTTCGGACACTACGTGGGAGTCCGAAGAGGAGATGCGATGACTTCACCCTACTTTATTTGGTACGTACTACGGTTTCGGGGACGAAACCCCTTTTAAGGGGGGTGGACTTGTAACACCCCGAAAATATAAAACCTTAAATTTGAATTAGTAAGGTTTTAATAAACTAGAATTTATTAACTAGGAAATCTAACCTAGTTAGTTAATAGGCTAGAAATAACTCAAAGTAAGGATAAAAACAACTAAATTAAATTATGTTGAACAAAGTTGAGGGACCTTAGTTGTTAATTCTGAAACTTAATTAAATGGAACAATAAAAATAAACCAAACACCCCAAATCTGGGTGTTGGTCGATCAAGGAGAAGCAGGGGGCGACACCCCCTTTCCAAAAACCATAATCTCACCAAAACAATCAAATTGAGGGCTCAAATCTGATCAAAAACGAAATCTGAACATAGAACAGTGATCCTCATCACAAGAGGATTACAAGGTATGTAAAAATTCGTGTTAATCCTTTGTTTGAAATTCTCATAATTTTTGAAAATCTAAGATTAGATGTTGTATGTGTGTTGTTTGATTTGATTAGAGATGATGTAGTGTCTAGAAGTGAAACCTAGACAACTACATATGAAATCATGTCCAATTTCAGGAAATTCCATGAACACCTTGAAGTGGGTTATGGGTTTTACAAGATGAAGATGAACACTAGGGTTTAGGATGATTATTCTAGTGTAATTTGATTGTTGAAAGTGATTTCAGAAAGATATGATGCTTAAAACACTATAGGAGGGCTTTATTGTTGTCAAGTTAGCTAATTAGCAAGTTAAGAAGTTGATTACTAAAGGTATAAAAATTCTGCATATGAAGTGTTTGTTGAAATGCCTCAAAGAAGACTTGAAAATTAGAATTTTGTAGTTAAAACGCCTAATCGTGATGTTTTAACTATTATGTGAAATATGGTTTACAAAGAGTTCTAAGCAAAATAACATTGAACTCTATAGGACAAGATACCGGAACGTCGAGTGGACAAGCCGGTGGTGACTCACGGTTGAAGGGCGTGCGCTAAGGTATGTAACTTGTTCCGTTACATTTATTATATCGGATGATTTAAATATGTAAGTGAATTTTGAATAAGAGTTGTTGTGAATTATGCCTCGAAGTCGTTATATTGATTGATATATTAAATTCGGTTGGTACGCGTTGGTAGTCGTCATATAGGATGATTTCCTTAGACGAGCCAAACGGGTCAATAAATCAAGTGAAATATGATATATACATATACTCCGGAATATGATGGATAGTGTTATGTTATTGGTAAATATTTATCATATTATTATAACACTAGAAATTTGATGTTATGGATGATAGGAAAGTAAATTACCAGATTTGTTAGAATGAGATGACTCAAACATAACAAGACATTGATCTCCAGGTTTTACCGTAAATTACGGTAATACCGTAATTTACGGTAGAGGTCAGAGCTGTTACGGTGTAAACCTCCTGGTTTACGGTGACCACAAAACTTCAGGGATCACCGTAAATTACGGTGATACCGTAATTTACGGTGGATCCAGAATAGTTGTTTGTGTTTATTATTTCAAATGTGATGTACAACTTTGTGATTATATTATACTATAACATCAAAACTAATGTTTCAATGGTTTTGATCATAGGTAAATCGACAAGTCTTACGGGTGGCGATCAAGTGATAAGATGAAGAACCGAACACTCTATTTTGAAGCTTCCGCAACGTCTTAGATCTTTTGTAGTCTTTGTGTATGGGTCGTTAACACATTTTAAACAGTTTTGAAATTATGTAACTTAGTCATTAGTCGACTAAGGTCATGGTTATTATTAAATTTTGTTAATGAAAGTCATGTATTTAACTATATTTTGACTAAAATCAAGGGTACAAATTTTAGGGTGTTACACATAGCCTTTATCAGGCAGCGCATTGACATCCGTTGCTGGGTTCAAGATCAATCGGACAGGGTATTGAATCAGTGATCAGGGGTTAAAACACTAACAACGGGGCAGAGCTTTGTGAAAATAGGGGTATATTTTCGTGGAGAATCTTAGAGAGAAAGAAAGAAATGAAAGAGTTTGAACTGCAGCTCGAATGTTTATTTATACGAATTTAAGACCCTGTCGCGGCCCGTGGAACCCTTATGGTATCCTGTCGCGGCCCGTGAAAACCTCTAGCCAGGGTTTAGGTTTGACCAGTCACCAGTATAGACTTAACTCGTGGACGACACGTGTCCTTAGGCGTGTCCGGAAAGTCACAAGCCTTTTGCGACCCGCGATAGGTTATGCTTAGTCTGTCGCGGCCCGCGACAGACATAAAATTACTATTTTTTTCATTTTTCAAACTAAATAACGTTACGCCAGTTCATTTTTTCGATTACGGGGTGTTTTAGGACATTTTTTATGGTTGTTATATCCTCCCTACCTTATTTTAAATCTCATCCTCGAGATTCACTGGAATAGGTAAGGATAGTTCCTTTTCATTTCAGATTCTAATTCCCATGTGTATTCTGGCCCTCTCTTCGAGTCCCACTTTACTTTAACCAAAACTAATCTCTTGTGCTTGAGATTCTTGATCTTTCTATCTTCAATTTGTATAGGTTTTTCTACAAATTAAAGCTTTTCATTTACCTCTATATCTTGAAGAGGTATTACCAATGATTCATCTGCTAAGCATTTCTTTAGGTTACACATATGAAAAACATCATCTATTCCTGTCATCTCTTCAGGTAATTGTAGCTGATAAGGTACTGGCCCAATTCATTTGGAAATTTCAAAAGGTCCAACACACCTTGGGATCAGCTTTCCTTTCTTACCAAACCTTACGACTCCTTTCCATGGTGATACTTTTAATAGTACTTTGTCTTCGAATTGAAACTCTATTGGTTTACGCATGTTATCTGCATAACTCTTTTGACGGTCTCGTGTTGTTTTCAGTCTTTCCTTGGCTTGAATTATTTTGTCAGTTGTTTCTTGTACAATTTTAGGACCTGACAGCTGCTTCCAATTTCTGCCCAACATACCGGTGTCCGGCATTTTCGTCCATAGAATGCTTCAAATGGTGCAGCATTGATACTTGTATGATAGCTATTATTGTAAGAAAATTCTATTAAAGGTAAGTGTTCGTCCCAACTTCCTCTGAAATCTATCACACAGGCTCTAAGCATATCTTCCATATTCTGGATTGTCCATTCACTTTGTCCATCTGTTTGAGGATGATATGTTCTACTTAGATTTAATCTGCTTCCCATTGCTTTTTGAAAACTTGTCCAGAAATGAGAAGAAAAATGACTATCTCTGTCGGACACAATAGTTAAAGGGATTCCATGTAATGAAACTATTTCATTCACATGCAGCTTAGCTAATTGTTCCATACTGAAATTTCTTTCATTGATAAGAAATGTGTTGATTTAGTCAATCTGTCCATAATTACCCAAATTTTGTCATTACCTTTTCGTGTCTTGGGTAATTTGGTAACAAAGTCCATTGTTATCAATTCCCATTTCCAAATTGGCATTTCCAACTGCTGAAGTAACCCTGAAGGTTTCTGATGTTCAGCTTTAACCTGTGAGCAGGTTAAACATTTAGCAACATAATTTGTTATATCCTTTTTCAATCCTATCCACCAAAAATTTTTCCTTAAGTCTTGATACACCTTGTTATTTCCAGGATGCATCGTATACTTAGATATATGAGTTTCTTCTAGAATTTGATTTCGTAGGTTTCCTTGGATAGGTACCTAAATTCTTTTCTTATGGAATCTCCAAATTCCATCTGCACCTTTTTCTAATTCTTTAATCATTCCTTTTAATCCTTCAGCATCCTACTTGATTGTTGTTTCCTATATCTTTTTCAATTGTTCATTTAAATCTACTTGCAGGTTTCATCTAAGAGCACGTACCCTTCTTGGGTTCTCATGATATTTTTAACTCAAAGGATCAGCTACTACGTTAGCTTTTCCTGCATGGTATTGGATATCACAATAATAATTGCTAAGGATTTCCATCCAACATCTTTGCCTCATGTTTAATTCCTTTTGCCCGAAAAAATATCTTAAACTTTTATGATCTGTGAAGATAATAAACTTACTACCGTAGAGATAATGTCTCCAAATCTTGAGGGCAAAAATTATTGCTCCTAACTCTAGATCATGTGTTGTATAATTTTCTTCAAGCTTCTTTAGTTGTCTAGAGGCATAGGCAATTACCTTTTGACGTTGCATCAACACACATCCAAATCCTAACTTGGATGCATCACAATAGACTACAAAGTCTTCAGTTCCTTCTTGCAAAGCAAGTATCGGTGCGTTAGTTAATCTTTGCTTCAAAATCTTGAATTCTTCATCCTGTTTCGGTCCCCATTCAAACTTAACTTACTTTCAGGTTAGTTTAGTTAATGGAATGGCTATTCTAGAAAAATCTTGAATGAAACGTCTATAATATCCTGCCAATCCAAGAAAACTTCTTACTTCTGTTGGTGATTTCGGGACTTTCCATTTGGTAATACCTTCAATCTTTGTAGGATCAACATGAATTCCTTCATGATTAACTAAGTGTCCAAGAAATAGCACTTCTTGCAACCAGAATTCACATTTTAAGAATTTAGCATAAAGCTTTTCTGTTGGGATTGAACCCTACAAAGGAACAGTTGATTAAAGCCGAAACCGGATCAGAGCAGTGGATCCAGAATAAGCAGATGTTTTGTATTCATTCTATCCCCTTGAAAGTGGCTAAACAACTGATGACCTCTATCTACTGCTCATGTACAACATATGTCCTTCAACAACTGCTAATGATTAAAGAACTGTTGAAGACTAACTTTGATGCTCAATCTACTGATCTGGGTCAAGCACTGCTGAAGACATAAAGTACTGCTGGAGTCACAACAGTGGAATGGGAAGCAGTAGTTTGTTTATTCTTTGTATTGTAATATAATCAGTAGTTAGCAAGCAGTAGTTGTATTAGGTCAGTAGTTACAAGTTGTTAGGAGGTTAGATGTTGCTTTCATTGGTGATGTCAGCCAAGATGCTTCAGTGGTTTGCTCGTGCCTATAAATAGAACAGTACCATGTACTGTTCTATTAGCTCTTTCACCACTTGTCTTCCTGCACGAACAATTCATTGTGAGCTTAGGCTGAGGGGGAGTTTGTAATACATGCATGCAAAATTGTAATTGAAGTTTGAAATAAATTCAAGCATTCGGTTCAATGTTAAACGTGTATGTTGAAAGCATTTCTCCTGTTTGATTGTGTGCAAAGTTTATTTCCATTTTAATTCCGCTGAAATTTCTCATTCATCTTCGTAATTCTTAAACGAAAACACAATAAAAAACAAAATCAGATCCTAACAATTGGTATCAGGTGTAACACCTGTGTCATTTCAACCATCAAACAAATGCCCAACCAGTGAAATATTGTATTTCATACTTGGGATTTGTAAAAATATGTGTATCGTTTACACATATCAATTCTTGTTCGATTTCAAACACTATATCGCTTTCTGGAAGGTTATACACGCCCTGATGCGTAAATATAACCAGTTTAATGCAACGAACACTCCGGAATAGTGAAATAGGCTTAACATACCTTAAATAACCTTTACATAACTTAGATATAAGTTTTGGAAGGTTTGGTGTGGTGAAATCAAAGTTTAATCGCTTACAGGGACTAAATTTGACAAACTGCGAAAGTATGCCAATTTGAACTGTAACAGACATTCCGGAACATAACCATAAGTTAAACACACCTTAAATATCCTTTACATAGCTTAGAAATAGGCTTTGAGGGGTTCGGTGTGCTAAAATAAACTTTTGGGTCATTCAGGGACTAAAAGTGTCAAAAAGTGCACAAGTTTGCATTTTCGCGCATAACTTACGTTCTGAATACATCCGTACATCCAAAAATTTATGTAAGCATGACTATATTATATTTTAGTGTTCGCCATAAGAAAAATCCATTCGTCGCATCATTTGGATCGTTTTTCGCGCTTGTGCGCATTCCGTCGTAATTAAGCGAACATCGCGACCGTACGGCCAAACGAACCGACATCCGAGATATTTTTGAACACATTTTAAGTTCCCTATACTTTAACTTCATTTTAGAGCTTTGAAATGGGGTTAACGGGCCTTAAACGTGTCAAAAATGCATTGAAAACCAAGTTTAGGGGCTGCAGGGACCAAAACTCTAAATCTGCCAAAGTTGTTACCTTACGGACCTCAACATTGGCAGCTTTGAGGTCCGTAAAGCAAGTTCAGACCAGATGCAGAGTACTTAACAGCCTGTTTTCAGCTGTTTTGCACTCCCTAACCCCTTGCCAAGTGTCCAATCCTTATGGTGGTGAGCATTTTGAGGCACCATGAGTTTCCGACAAGTGTACGCCTTGGATCGTGCCCTCCTTTCCATGAAACGATCTTAACGGTTCTCCGAATACTATAAATACCCCATCACCCCAACCTCATTTCTTACAAGAATTCTGATTTGAGAGCTCTAAGTTGAAACCATTGTTTCATACCTAAGTTCTTGGATCGGGATTAGCATTCGGGGACCCTTCGTAAGTATTCTTTCGTTCTTTTCCTTATTTTTACTTCCTTTCGAGTCAGAAAGTCAAACTTTGTTTGACTTTCAGCGTTGACCAGTAATGGTCAATGCGAAGTTCGCTAGAACTTCGCAACGTGATTGTAATCACGATGGTCATAGTCCCTTGGGACTATGCCTACTGATTACCACGTTGTCTAGGGTCGTAGGGTAAGCGATCTGATAAATCGCTTATACCTCGAACCCGACCCAGTTTGGTCGATCATTAGGATCCGACCAAACACTTTAGGTGACCATAGTAGGTAGGGAATAACCTTCCGAGGTTATACCCTATGGTCACATCGTTTAAGTAGTTGTATGATAGGTAGTTTATATGCCTTAGGTAAATTACCAGAATACCCTTTTCATGTATAATTGGTAATTAAGCATATGTAACCTAAACCTTTGTCACATAACTGATTATGTAACATGTTTAAGGCATATAACACTTGTCATAGGACTAGTTAGGCGGTCCGAACGCGTTTCACGCGAACGACGCGTTAAAGTAGCATAAGCTACCTAAACGGGTCGTAATGGGTCGAAATCACTCAGGTTAAGTTTCATTTAGTATGTAGGCTTTGTTAAACCAAATGACACGAGTCTCTACACTCGTTTGGTTTACAAACCCTAATGCTACTCAATCTTCCGATCTAGGTCCGGTTTATTAACATAGTTACCTATACTAGGTGCCGTTTGATATCCGCGATCTCTAGCATTGTTTAGTTGTTACTCAAGGACTACTAAGCAATCTCAGGTGAGTACATAGACCCCTCTTTTACTGTTTTCCAAACTGTTTTGGGGTGGAACACATGTGCCTACTTGTTACTTTCATGTTTTCCTGTTTTGACATCATATACTTGCTATGTTCATTAGTACATTATAGTACATGATTTCATTACATTTCATGCTATGTATGCCCATTGTGTGCGTACTTAGTACATTGTTTTACATTACATTTTATGCTATGTATGCCCATTGTGTGCGTACTTAGTACATCGTTCTACATTACATTTCATGCTATGTATGCCCATTGTGTGCGTACTTAGTACATTGTTTTACGTTGCTTTTCTGTTGCATATGCTTATCCAGCATATGAACACATTATACTACATATTGAACCGTTGTAATCATTTGACTGTGATCCGTTGATATCTGTGAACCGTTTGTATCTGTGAACCGTGTGAACCGTATTTGACATAGACTTTTCGGCATAGACATTTTAACATGATTGACATTTGATCATGCATTTCCCACAAAACATAACTTTGATTTAAACCAAGTTTTACTTCAAAACTTTGTTTTTGTGCATATGGTTTAGTTGAGACATTTCATTTGCCATACATGATATTTTGACATAGACATTTGACATGGATATTTGACATAGACATTTTGACATTGTTTGGTTTGATTAAGTGATTAAGTAACGATGCGTGTGTAATATGATACAAGCATGGTGGATACGCCGCTGGTACTTCCTATATATAAGTGTTTGTATGGTATTACATTTTGTAGCGTTATTTGAATCATTTCAGTTTGATACATATAACATTTTATACAAATAACATACTTTTCACAAGACATTGTTTTACAAACAACTTATCTTATACAAAATCCATTTTTACTATGGTTATTCATTTAACCATACATTATTCATTTATTTATACATATCATCTGAACTCATTGTTTTTCAAATGATTTACAAAACAAAGCAAATTACAAGGTTCATGACTAAACATTTTCTCAAACATAAGTCATGGAACCTATTTTCACAAAACCTATGTATCTCACAGGCATTTTTATGCTGACGTACCTATTTTCACATGTGTTTTTCAGGAACTGTTGCATAAGATGATCAAGATACACATAGGCAGACTTGGGCTTTAGTGACAATAAAAGATGCAAGACTAGTTAATTATGTTGTATTTCATAGTTTGATAAGACATTGTAACACTTTTAATCAATAAAACGAAACTTCAATTGCCATGGATTTGAAACAATTAATTCTGTTACAACACTCCCCGATGTTTCCGCCACATTTTGTATGTTCTACGTGGTCGGGGTGTGACAGAAAAGATGGTATCAGAGCCAATGGTTATAGGGAATTAGGTTATTAGTAATGCTTTGACCTAGTCTATAACTTTCTTAGGACCCTAACGCGAGTTTACTTGCGTTTAGTCATAAAACAATACCGTCACCTATCCTTAGGCGACGACCACAACAAGAACATAAATTTCAAAACCGCTTTGAAAACTAATCATCTGTTCTAGGATGATTGATTACTAGGTTTTGAACCCTCTGTTATATGGTTTTGAACCCTTTTGAGTTTTCAAAATCTCGTCAAGGTTTTGGGTTTTAAATAATGTGAACACATGCAAACTGGAAGGGTGAATGCCTGTATTCTGGGTTTTCTGTCTAGGCAAGCACTTCGTATACATCTCATCAGACGCGAGACCAGTTGTGCTTACCTGGGAATTCTTGGGATGAGTGTTCACTTATAGGCGAGCATATCTTCGCAATACATTATTTTTGACCTATTTACCTTTCACCGGGTCGTTTGTTGCTTTGTAGTAACAAACAAATGACCACTATCCATTGCTTTCATCAAATTTGTTTCATCTCATTCTTTTCGTCTGATTCTCTCACTCGTTTCCTTTCATGTTTCCTCTTTTAGAATGCCTCCTCGACGTGAAAACCAGATAGCGACCGCCGAGCTGGCAGAAATCATTGCGCAGCAAATGGCTGCTCAATTCCCAAACCTCTTTGCTCAATGGAATCAAGCCAACAACAACAACAACGGTCCATGCAATTTCAAGAGTTTCAACTCGGCGAAACCACTCAAGTTTAGTGGTTCTGAGGGAGCGACTGGGCTTCTTCAATGGTTCGAGAGCATTGAGAATACTTTCCGCCATGTGCAGTGTCCTGACAATCGCAAGGTCGAGTTTGCTTCGAGTGTGTTCCAGAAGAGAGCCCTTACGTGGTGGAATGGGGTTATGAGAGATCGTGGTGCAGAAGTTGCTCTAGCACAGACATGGGCCGAACTTAGGGCTCTCATGATGAAGAATTTTGTCCTCGTCACGAGATCAGGGCTTTGGAAAGGGAATTTGATGATCTTAAGCAAGACAGCGGTGAGCATCGAGCCTACACGGACCGTTATGAGGAGTTAAGTCTGTTATGCCCAAACATGGTCACGCCTTTGGATAAGGCGATCGAAAAGTACATTGATGGCCTTCCCGACTCAATACAAGACATTTTGACTGGTAGCAACCCTACTACTGTTAGGCAGGCCATTGAGTTATCTGCAACCTTGACTGAATCGCAGATCAGGAAACGTAAGCTTTTCCGAAAGGGTGACAAGAAACTGGTCGAGGAATCGAAACCAATTGAGGAATCAAAGACCATGGATGAACAGACTGGATCCTCTAAGAAGTCAAAGAAGCGAAAGGCTTCTCAGAACTTCGCCGTGGTCACTCACAATGATCAAGCCGTCCCCAACCAACCAGCTCAACCCCCTGCCAGGAAACCCTACAAAGGAACTGCACCCTTGTGCAACCAATGTGGCCTACATCATCATGCTGGTGTGAAGTGCCGCACATGCCAAGTTTGCGGACTTATAGGTCATACAGCGAGGGTTTGCCCAACAGCAGCAGCACCAAATCAGATTAACAACAATCCTGCTCAAGCTCGTTTCCCACTGGGATCTTGCTACAACTGTGGCGAGATGGGCCATTTTAGTAGAAATTGCCCAAGACTTGCTGATGCAAATCCAGCGCAGGGATGAGTATCTGACCAACAGAAGATAACGCTGTTTAGAAAATAATCGAGCCTTGTGTATTATTTTCTTTTATCACAATCTATGAAACAGTTGTTGTTATTGTTGTTTATAAATAAATCTTTCATTTACATTCCAATATGTTTATGTGGTTGCATGTATAAACATATCCCATACAATACCGACAATCAAGGAACCGCATTCCTTGAAGAACAGACTACTTCCAAATTTCTTCCCTTGTATAATCTCTTGCGTTTCCACGAAAATCCTAAGTACCCGTTTCTTCCAAGAGAAACGATGTACGAGGCGCCAAGTTAATAGCAATCAATAACAAGAAAATAACAATTAAACAATTATGTGGTTATGTGCTTATGTGTTATCCTTTATGTGTCATGTGATCCAATGTTATTCAAATCCTCGTAAAATCTTACATATCTTTGTGCAAGAGATTCATAGTAGGATACCCAAAGGTACTACTTAAATCCTTAATGGACTTCTACGTTGTAGTTAAAGTCCCTTGGATTATAATGTACTACTTCATAATTAGACCCCTTTTGTGGTCTAGTTAAACAGATTGATCCAAAAATCTGGTTAGGGATATCATGTGATGATATAGCTGAAAGGACTCCTTAGTGGCCTAATTAAAAAGATCCTCTGTTGATCTAATTAAAAGGACCCTATGGTAGTCTAGTCACTTTCATCTCAGGTTTGATATCTTTCCCCACAACATTTCAAAACAAACTGTGCGGACTGTGCAAGGAATTACGTAATTATGGATGCATACATAATTATGGAATTTAGTGCACAGAAATCACATCAAGTTCTATCATGTATCAAGAGTTAACCCTATTCATTTCCAATTCTGATGAAGCATCCGTTGAGGAAAAATGAACTAGCTATTCATTTTTCACTTCTGAAGAATATCCGTTGAGGAAATGAATATCCGTTGTTTATCTTTTCATTTCCATTCTGAAGAATAACCGTTGAGGAAAATGAATTATCCATTCATTTTCGTTCTAAAGAATATCCGTTGAAGAAATGAATATCCGTTGTGTAATCCTTCATTTCCAACTCTGAGGAAGCAACCATTGAAAATGACTCCGTTAGTTCATTTTCGTTTCTGAAGATTTATCCGTTGAGGAAATGAATATCCGTTGTGTAATTCTTCATTTCCAACTCTGAGGAAATAACCGTTGAAAATGACTCCGTTAGTTCATTTTCGTTTCTGAAGATTTATCCGTTGAGGAGATGAATATCCGTTGTGTAATCCTTCATTTCCAACTCTGAGGAAGCAACCGTTGAAAATGACTCCGTTAGTTCATTTTCGTTTCTGAAGATTTATCCGTTGAGGAAATGAATATCCGTTGTGTAATTCTTCATTTCCAACTCTGAAGAACAAACCGTTGAGGAAAATGACCCCGTTTGTTCATTTTCGTTCTGAAGAATATCCGTTGAGAGAAATGAATATCCGCTGATTTTTCTTTCATTTCAAATTCTGAAGAACAAACCGTTGAGGAAAATGACCCCGTTTGTTCATTTTCGTTCTGAAGAATATCCGTTGAGAGAAATGAATATCCGTGGATTATTCCTTCATTCCCATTTCTGACAAAGAATCCGTTGAGAAAGAATGAATCATCCATTCATTTTCACTTCTGAAGAATATCCGTTGAGGGAAATGTATATCCGTTTAGTTTATTCCTTTATTTTCCATTTCCGAAGAACCCGTTGAAGAAAATGACTCTGTTCGTTCATTTTCGCTTCTGAAAAATATCCGTTGAGGAAAATAATCAGATTATGCTTTACATATCTTTGATGACTTTTTGAAACAAAGTCATAGACAGACTCCTACGAATTAATTTCGGGACGAAATTTCCTAAAGTAGGGGAGACTGTAACACCTGTGTCATTTCAACCATCAAACAAATGCCCAACCAGTGAAATATTGTATTTCATACTTGGGATTTGTAAAAATATGTGTATCGTTTACACATATCAATTCTTGTTCGATTTCAAACACTATATCGCTTTCTGGAAGGTTATACACGCCCTGATGCGTAAATATAACCAGTTTAATGCAACGAACACTCCGGAATAGTGAAATAGGCTTAACATACCTTAAATAACCTTTACATAACTTAGATATAAGTTTTGGAAGGTTTGGTGTGGTGAAATCAAAGTTTAATCGCTTACAGGGACTAAATTTGACAAACTGCGAAAGTATGCCAATTTGAACTGTAACAGACATTCCGGAACATAACCATAAGTTAAACACACCTTAAATATCCTTTACATAGCTTAGAAATAGGCTTTGAGGGGTTCGGTGTGCTAAAATAAACTTTTGGGTCATTCAGGGACTAAAAGTGTCAAAAAGTGCACAAGTTTGCATTTTCGCGCATAACTTACGTTCTGAATACATCCGTACATCCAAAAATTTATGTAAGCATGACTATATTATATTTTAGTGTTCGCCATAAGAAAAATCCATTCGTCGCATCATTTGGATCGTTTTTCGCGCTTGTGCGCATTCCGTCGTAATTAAGCGAACATCGCGACCGTACGGCCAAACGAACCGACATCCGAGATATTTTTGAACACATTTTAAGTTCCCTATACTTTAACTTCATTTTAGAGCTTTGAAATGGGGTTAACGGGCCTTAAACGTGTCAAAAATGCATTGAAAACCAAGTTTAGGGGCTGCAGGGACCAAAACTCTAAATCTGCCAAAGTTGTTACCTTACGGACCTCAACATTGGCAGCTTTGAGGTCCGTAAAGCAAGTTCAGACCAGATGCAGAGTACTTAACAGCCTGTTTTCAGCTGTTTTGCACTCCCTAACCCCTTGCCAAGTGTCCAATCCTTATGGTGGTGAGCATTTTGAGGCACCATGAGTTTCCGACAAGTGTACGCCTTGGATCGTGCCCTCCTTTCCATGAAACGATCTTAACGGTTCTCCGAATACTATAAATACCCCATCACCCCAACCTCATTTCTTACAAGAATTCTGATTTGAGAGCTCTAAGTTGAAACCATTGTTTCATACCTAAGTTCTTGGATCGGGATTAGCATTCGGGGACCCTTCGTAAGTATTCTTTCGTTCTTTTCCTTATTTTTACTTCCTTTCGAGTCAGAAAGTCAAACTTTGTTTGACTTTCAGCGTTGACCAGTAATGGTCAATGCGAAGTTCGCTAGAACTTCGCAACGTGATTGTAATCACGATGGTCATAGTCCCTTGGGACTATGCCTACTGATTACCACGTTGTCTAGGGTCGTAGGGTAAGCGATCTGATAAATCGCTTATACCTCGAACCCGACCCAGTTTGGTCGATCATTAGGATCCGACCAAACACTTTAGGTGACCATAGTAGGTAGGGAATAACCTTCCGAGGTTATACCCTATGGTCACATCGTTTAAGTAGTTGTATGATAGGTAGTTTATATGCCTTAGGTAAATTACCAGAATACCCTTTTCATGTATAATTGGTAATTAAGCATATGTAACCTAAACCTTTGTCACATAACTGATTATGTAACATGTTTAAGGCATATAACACTTGTCATAGGACTAGTTAGGCGGTCCGAACGCGTTTCACGCGAACGACGCGTTAAAGTAGCATAAGCTACCTAAACGGGTCGTAATGGGTCGAAATCACTCAGGTTAAGTTTCATTTAGTATGTAGGCTTTGTTAAACCAAATGACACGAGTCTCTACACTCGTTTGGTTTACAAACCCTAATGCTACTCAATCTTCCGATCTAGGTCCGGTTTATTAACATAGTTACCTATACTAGGTGCCGTTTGATATCCGCGATCTCTAGCATTGTTTAGTTGTTACTCAAGGACTACTAAGCAATCTCAGGTGAGTACATAGACCCCTCTTTTACTGTTTTCCAAACTGTTTTGGGGTGGAACACATGTGCCTACTTGTTACTTTCATGTTTTCCTGTTTTGACATCATATACTTGCTATGTTCATTAGTACATTATAGTACATGATTTCATTACATTTCATGCTATGTATGCCCATTGTGTGCGTACTTAGTACATTGTTTTACATTACATTTTATGCTATGTATGCCCATTGTGTGCGTACTTAGTACATCGTTCTACATTACATTTCATGCTATGTATGCCCATTGTGTGCGTACTTAGTACATTGTTTTACGTTGCTTTTCTGTTGCATATGCTTATCCAGCATATGAACACATTATACTACATATTGAACCGTTGTAATCATTTGACTGTGATCCGTTGATATCTGTGAACCGTTTGTATCTGTGAACCGTGTGAACCGTATTTGACATAGACTTTTCGGCATAGACATTTTAACATGATTGACATTTGATCATGCATTTCCCACAAAACATAACTTTGATTTAAACCAAGTTTTACTTCAAAACTTTGTTTTTGTGCATATGGTTTAGTTGAGACATTTCATTTGCCATACATGATATTTTGACATAGACATTTGACATGGATATTTGACATAGACATTTTGACATTGTTTGGTTTGATTAAGTGATTAAGTAACGATGCGTGTGTAATATGATACAAGCATGGTGGATACGCCGCTGGTACTTCCTATATATAAGTGTTTGTATGGTATTACATTTTGTAGCGTTATTTGAATCATTTCAGTTTGATACATATAACATTTTATACAAATAACATACTTTTCACAAGACATTGTTTTACAAACAACTTATCTTATACAAAATCCATTTTTACTATGGTTATTCATTTAACCATACATTATTCATTTATTTATACATATCATCTGAACTCATTGTTTTTCAAATGATTTACAAAACAAAGCAAATTACAAGGTTCATGACTAAACATTTTCTCAAACATAAGTCATGGAACCTATTTTCACAAAACCTATGTATCTCACAGGCATTTTTATGCTGACGTACCTATTTTCACATGTGTTTTTCAGGAACTGTTGCATAAGATGATCAAGATACACATAGGCAGACTTGGGCTTTAGTGACAATAAAAGATGCAAGACTAGTTAATTATGTTGTATTTCATAGTTTGATAAGACATTGTAACACTTTTAATCAATAAAACGAAACTTCAATTGCCATGGATTTGAAACAATTAATTCTGTTACAACACTCCCCGATGTTTCCGCCACATTTTGTATGTTCTACGTGGTCGGGGTGTGACATCAGGGCTCGGACAGTCAAATTTGATCTAACAATCATTTTGACGTAAATAGTTCAGCTCACAATCGTTGATACTGATAGTTGTTCGTTTTGTTGAAAAACAGAGTAAGGTTTAATCACGAGCAAAGTTGATTAATCAGTACCTGTAAAACAACCAGGATGACGTCACAATCATAAGATGCTAACAATAACATCGGTTCACTTTTCAAACCACCCATGTTGAAACGAAATGAATACAACATCTGGGAGAGAAGGATGGGTCACATCCTTGCTCAACAGAATACCAGATGTTGGAGATCGGTTGTCTTTGGACCACATGTTCCAATGGTGCCGAGTGCTGAGGATTCAAAGAAGTTCGAACCTAAAAACCCTGAAAACTATACTGAAACTGATTTTCAAAAATTCGAACTGGATGCCAAAGCATTTAGCATCATTGCATCTGCACTACCCAATGAAATTTATGCTGGGCTATTACACTGTAACAATGCCAAGGAATTATGGGATGCACTTAAGGAACAATTTGGGGGGACTGAAGAAGTAATTGAAAATAACAAGGAAATTCTGAATCAGCAGTATGAAACCTTTTGTCACATAAAGGGTGAATCATTAACTCAACAATTTGAGTGATTCAGTTGTCTCATTAGTGAGCTAAGACTTGTTAAAGTTGTATTTGCTAAATCTACACAAAATAGCAGGTTTCTTAGATCATTGCCTGAAAAATGGGATACAATTTCCTTTGTGACCAGAAACTCTGTTGAGTTCAAAGATCTGACACTGACCCAGCTTCATGGAAGACTCCTGACCTATGAAAGGGAGTTAAACTAGAAAAAGAAGTTGCAAGAGTCTGGCAAAGTTGCAGATGATTACTCATTTGGCAACACAGCTCTTCTGGGTCAGGAAGAGTCTGGCAATGGTAAGGATCAGAGTTATGATCATTTTATTGATATAACTGCTGGTGGAAATTTCAACTCTGATCCTCATTCATCCAATTTTGCTTTTACAGCAAATGGAGAAAGCCAGATCTCTGACAATCTGTGTTTTGAACTCAATGATTTACATCATTTTGATCCCACTGACTTAGAAGAAATGGACATTTTGCACCAACTTGCTTTGTTAAGTGTCAGAACAAGCAAGTTTTACAAAAGGACAGGGAGAATTCCCAGGGTTGCATGGGAATTTAAAAGTAGGGTTGGATAAGTCAAAAATCAAATGCTACAAGTGCAACAGGCTAGGTCACTTTGCTAGGGAATGTAGGAGTCAAACCAATGGACCTATTATCACTCACCCTAGTCCAAGACCATAAAATAGTCAAAGCACTGTGCAGTATTCCCATTATACCCCTGTTGCCCATGTAAACACTGCTCATTATGCAAACCTTGTTCCTATGCATTATGTTCAAACCACTGTCCCACAAATTCAGTATGTTCAAGCTCCTGTCCCTCAGGTTCAAGTGCAACCAGTTACACTACAACAAGCTGCACCACCAGCAGTGGTTCAAACAGATCAGCAAAGCTTTTTCACCCAAGGCTTTGTTGACTGGAGCAGTTTACCTGATGAGCTAGGTGATGAAAATTTTGCACTCTATGCTAATACTGATGCTACTAATGATGAATTTTGTTTTATGGCATTAGAGTCAATACCAGAAGAGCTGGATGCTGAAGAATGACAGCTAAGTGCTGAAACAGTGGATGAAGTTGCTGAAGCAGTGGTTACTGCTGTTGCTGGTGAAATACTGTTGGGAGAAAATTCAGAACCCCTGATAGAACCACTGTCTGACCCCTGGTCTGAAGAAGAAGAAGAGAAGAAACATTGTGAGAAGGAAGAGAAGGTGACTGATGAGAAAGAGCATACTTGTGACTGTGCCATGATGGCTGCAGCTAAGGTATTATCTCAGGTTCTTGTAAATCTGTGTTCAGACAAATGCATCATAGCATTTGCTAACATTAAAGAGGTGAATGAAAACCTTAGGGATAGAGTGTTAAATGATGAAGTCAAATTTGAGAAGTCTTTAAAAGAACTTAAAAACAAATTGGCTGAAAAAGATAAAGAAATCTGCAGTCTAAAAGAGGAGCATAGCATTACCAAAAACCAACTCCAAACAATGATAGAAAAATATCATGTTTGCAAAAAGGAGTTGGAATCCACCCAAATCACTTGTGAAAAATGGGTGGAATCCTGCAAAGGTTATGAGGTCATGCTTGAAAAACAGATCAAAAGCAATGTAAAATTTGGTATTGGTTTTAGAAAACATGATGAAATTGAAAACAATGCTTTAAATGATTTTATTCAATCCACTCTTGAAATCATTCCCACAAACAAGGATGGCCAAGAGGTTAAAATAACTGACAAACTTGGTAACAAGATCACTCTGGAAAGATCTGTGGGGTCCTCAACTTTTGAGGAAATTGAGAAATACCAATTTAAACCCACATGGTCTGATGAGTGTTACATCCTTGAAAACTTCAAACCAATGGATTTCACAACCACTGATGGTGTAAAAGCTCCCAAGGCAAAGGTCATTCCTCTTAAGGATATCCCAACAATGGTTCAAAACTCTGTTGCTAAGGAATCTGAAAAGAGGAAGAAAAGAGAAAAGATTAAAAACTTGTTTTGTGATTTTTGTGAAAAGAAAAATCATTTGACCAAAGATTGTTTTCATCTAAAAGCATATGATTTAAACAAAACAAGTACTGTTGTGCCTTCTGTGAGCTGCACCATCTGTGGGAAATCAAATCATTCCACTCAAGAGTGTGTGTACTTGAAATCCTTTGAGGTTAAAAAGGAAGAGTACATGTCAAAAACACATGTGAGTTCATCAACATCATCTGTCAAGTTCACCAAGAAACAACCACTATTTGTGCCAGTTCAAACAGCTGTTACAAAACAGCTGAACCAAACCTCTATTAAAAGAGATGTTCAGGTGACTGATGCACCCCCTGCTAACCAATACCAAAAAGGTAAAGGTAAACCACCATACCAAAGGGTCCCACTTGTTTATGAGGTCTACAAAAAGCCTTCTAAACCAAGAGTGAACAGGCATCCCTTTGGTTATCAGCAGCTGATTGGGCAAGACCCCCAGCAGTGGTTAGTGAAAAACAGTACCAAAACTGTCCAAACCCCTGAGCTAACCACTGTCCATCCACCTGAACTTAACACACACACACTGTTGAGACCCCATCCAAAGCCTTATTGGCTTTGGAGACCCTAATGAACTAACCTTTTACTACATGGGTAGGGAGCTTCTGCATGCTTAGATAGTCTTTGGTATGTAGATAGTGGAGGCTCTAGGCACATGACAGGATGTAAAGCCCTACTCAAAGAATTTCAAAATTCATGGAGGGGGTGATATATCCTTTGGTAATAATAGTAAAGGGAAGGTTTTGGGGTCTGGTACAGTTCAATCTGGTAATGTTAAGTTTAAAAATGTCAATCTAATAGACAATCTAAAGTTCAACCTCCTGAGTGTCTCTCAAATGAGTGATAAGGGCTATGGCTCATTCTTCACAAAGGAGTGTTGTAGGATTGTTGGACCAGAAATGGTTAAAAAGTTTGAAGAAATAATAAAAAAATGGAAAAACCCAACTTGTTGCTCAAAGGAGTGGCAATGTTTATGTAGTTGATTTGTCAAAAGAGAGCCCCAGGACTGATGCCTGTATGTTCTCAGCTGCCTCTAACAAAGAGACAGAATTATGGCACATGAGATTGGGGCACACAAATCTCAAGACAATCACTGCTATATCAAAACAGGGGTTAGTAAGAGGTTTACCTCAAAAATTGTTCACCTGTCCTGAGCATTGTGTCTCCTGCTTAAAAGGAAAACAACATAAAAGCTCATTTAAGTCCATTGAAGAGTCCAAAACAACCAAGTGTCTGCAAATGCTGCACATGGATCTGTTTGGCCCAGTTAAAGTCATGAGCTTCAAAAAGAAAAAGATATTGTTTGGTAATTGTAGATGACTTTTCTAGGTTTACATGGACTTATTTCTTACATTCCAAAGATGAGACTGCAGGCATTTTGCAAGAATTTGTGACACAGGTTGAAAAGCAATTTGACTTGCCAGTCAAATTCTTCAGGAGTGACAATGGCACAGAATTCAGAAATAGGGAGTCGGATGAGTTTTGTGTGTCAAAAGGTATTGTAAGGCAGTACAGTATTCCAAGAACACCAGAACAAAATGGGGTTGTTGAAAGAAAGAACAGGACTTTGATTGAGGCTGCCAGAACCATGCTTGCTGATTCAGGTTTGCCATTAACTTTCTGGGTAGAGACAGTAAACACTACTTGCTATGTCCAGAACAGAGTTTTAATCAACCACAGGCATCAAAAGACTGCCTATGAACTGCTGTATAAAATCAAACCACTGGTCTCATACTTTAAAGTATTTGGCTGCCCATGCTTTATTTTGAATTTAAAAGACTCTATTTCAAAATTTGCAGCCAAAGTAGACAGTGGATACCACTTGGGATACTCAACCACTCCTAAGGCCTATAAAGTGTTTAACACAAGGACCAAAACAGTGGAAGAAACTTTGAATGTGAAGTTCAATGAACTTTCTTCAATGAAAATCCCTACAAATCCTGCAGAATTGTTTGATCTTGATAAATTTACTTTTGAAAATACTGATATCAAGACTAACAGTGCATGTCTATCACAAGATTCTCCATCAGACTTTGGATATAAAGTCATCATTCCTCAACTAAAGTCTGCATCAAATGGAAGAGCAACAGATGTTCAAAACAGCTGTCAAAGCTCAACCACTGCTACCTCAACAGTTGTTGACCAAAGTAGCCCTTTAACCCCTGCTTCCACATCATCAAACACGGTTGATAAAAGTCCTCAAACAGTGGATCAAAGTCAACATGTGTCCACACCATTACCTCCTATTCCACCTCCATTTGAAGCCACTGCTGGATCATCAAAGTCACCAGCAGTGATTAGCTCAGATGATTCACATCTGCAGCCCTCACCATTAAATGCCATTGTTCCATACCAAGGAGATTTGATCTTCTTGAAGTTTCATCCACCTGACCAAATCATTGGCAACATTAATGAAGGGGTGCTCACAAGAAGTCAATCCCAAAACATTTATCTTTTTGCTGGTTTTCTATCTCTTCATCAGCCAGTCAAGTACCAAGAGGCACTAAAAGACAACAGCTAGGTAGAAGCCATGCAAGAGGAGCTCCAACAGTTTAAAAGACAACAAGTATGGGAGCTTGTACCACTGCCAGAGAATGTAAGTCCGATTGGCACAAAGTGGGTCTTCAAAAACAAAACTGATGAAAGGGGCATTGTTGTCAAGAATAAAGCAAGGCTAGTGGTTCAAGGTTTCAGACAGGAAGAGGGCATTGACTATGATGAAATTTTTTCCCCTGTAGCAAGATTGGAAGCAATCAGACTGTTCTTGGCCTTTGCTGTCAACCACAACATAAAGGTGTTTCAAATGGATATCAAATGTGCATTCCTCTATGTTAAGATTCATGAAGAGGCATATGCTTGTCAACCTCCTGGCTTTGAGGATCCATTTTATCCAGATCATGTCTACAAGCTAAACAAAGCTTTGTATAGCTTGAAACAAGCACCAAGAGCCTGGTATGAAACTCTTTCCACCTTTCTTCTTTCCATTGGTTTCACAAGAGATAAAATAGACAAAACACTGTTTTTAAAATGGAGAGGGAAAGACTTGATGATTGTCCAGATTTATGTGGATGACATCATTTTTGGAAGCACATGTAATAAAATGTGTGAAGAGTTTAGACAACTCATGACAGCTGAGTTTGAGATGAGTGCAATGGGTGAACTCCAGTGCTTTCTTGGTCTCCAAGTAAGGCAACTGCAAAATGGTACTTTCATCCATCAAGGCAAATATGCCAAAGAACTTTTAAAGAAATTTGAGATGGATGATTGCCAGCCATGTAGTACACCCATTGAAACTACAAAAATAGTCATGTCTAATGAAAAGGATGATTTGGTTGATCAAACTCTGTATAGAAGCATGATTGGGTCTTTATTGTACCTAACTGCATCTAGGCCAGACATCATGTTTGCAACATGTGTTTGTGCAAGATCCCAATCAGCCCCTAGAAAGTCAAACCTTATTGCTGTAAAAAGGATATTTAGATACCTAAAAGGTGCTCCCACACTTGGTATCTGGTATCCAGCTGATGGAAATATCAAGCTTTCAGGTTTCTTAGATAGTGACTTTGCTGTAACAACAGCTGTTGGTACTTCAGTGGTTTCAACATATGTTAGCCAAGCAACTGCCATCACTTCAACACACACATCAACCACTGCTCCCATTTCAAACACACCACCACCAAAAATCACCTCACCACCAAAAACAACTTCATCACCACCATCACCTCCTACTAAAAAGCAGAAGACTTCAGATGACACATCATCTGTTGTAATGACAACAGTGGTTGAAACACCAGTTGTTTCAACAACTGTTAGTCAGCAACCTACCACTCAAATCACTACCACTCAACCAATCAAAACACCACCAGCCTCTCCTAATGTTGTCCTAGATGATGACTCTTCACCACCACAAACAACCACACAACCACTGCCCCTTGTACCTATTCCAAACCCTATTCCACTCTCTTCAGCATAAGTCTCAGATCCAAACACTGCTATTGTTCCTACATGAGTCAGTTTCCATTAGATCTTCCAACAGTTAGAGAGGAGATCAAATCCTTCTACTCTGAAGATGACCCTGCCAAAAGGAAACTACCATATGTTCAGGGATATCCAAGGCCTAACAACATTGAAGAATACTTGAAGATAAAGGCTCAACAAGCTGAGGATATCTCCAAAAGAAATACAGAAGGAAAGTCTGACAAAGAAATTCAAAGATACTACCAATATCTGCTGACCCAAGTCAAAACTTTGGAGCAGTTCTCAAAAAATCCCTGTCAGCAACTATCAGAAAGAGCGGATGAAACCTTGAGAAAATACTATCTTGATAATATCATGGCTTACAAAAAGTATAAAGGAGAAAGGTACATGTACAAAGAATGGACCATTAGTGAGCTTGAAAGTGAAGCAGCTAAAATTCAAGATATGATCAAAAACAAGGTGAAGCAGACTCCTCCTATCTGGGCAAAGTTTAAGAAAAATGTACCAGAAAGGACTCTGCAGCTAAAGAGGATGAAAGAAGAGCTGATTACAGCTGATTTTGGGTCAAGGAACCAAGTGTCAAGATGGACAAAGGATAAAGTATTTGCAACCTACAAATGGCTGGAAGAATTAAGAAAGAAAAATCCTAATATTCCGCAAAAGCCTGATTACCCTGAAACAGTGGTTATAGAAAAGCCACAAAAGCTAGAAAACAAGAGATCCACTGTTCCACCCGCTGCCATCCTTTACCAAAGAAGGAAACAAAAGCAGATGGATAAAGAAACAGCAGCTGATAAAGAAGTAGGGGATTACCCTGTTAAAATAGGGCTCAAGAAGATGATTGCAGAAAAACTTGAATTGACACAAACTTCAAACACTGCTCAGCCAGTCATCACCAGGCCACCATCTCCAAACTCATCTGCAATAAAACCTCTCCCAAGAAACCCACTGGATTCAAAAATACTAAAGTGGAAATCTGACAAACAGACCCACATATTGACTCTGATCAAATCCAGTGGTGAAGTGAAGAAAATATCAAGGGAAAAGCACTGGGCCTAGGTGTTGAAGATTTGCAAGATCTCCTTGATCTTACATTGTGGAAGGATGAGGATGACACAGATTCCTTGGACTTTGAATTGCAATTTAAAGGACAAGTCAGGGAACTGTTGATGAGGCAATAAAGTTCCACAATAATGAAGGGTTTTGGCATCATCTGTTCTAGGGGGAGTTTGTTGGGATTGAACCCTACAAAGAAACAGTTGATTAAAGCTAAAACCGGATCAGAGCAGTGGATCCAGAATAAGCAGATGTTATGTATTCATTCTTTCCCCTTGAAAGTGGCTAAACAACTGATGACCTCTATCTACTGCTCATATACAACATCTGTCCTTGAACAACTGCTGATGATTAAAGAACTGTTGAAGACTAACTCTGATGCTCAATCTACTGATCTGGGTCAAGCACTGCTGAAGACATAAAGTACTGCTGGAGTCACAACAATGGAATGGGAAGCAGTAGTTTGTTTATTCTTTGTATTGTAATGTAATCAGTAGTTAGCAAGCAGTAGTTGTATTAGGTCAGTAGTTACAGGTTGTTAGGAGGTTAGATGTCGCTTTCATTGGTGACGTCAGCCAAGATGCTTTAGTGGTTTGCTCGTGCCTATAAATAGAACAGTACCCTATACTGTTCTATTAGCTCTTTCACCACTTGTCTTCCTGCACGAACAATTCATTGTGAGCTCAGGCTAAGGGGGAGTTTGTAATACATGCATGCAAAATTGTAATTGAAGTTTGAAATAAATTCAAGCATTCAGTTCAATGTTGAACTTGTATGTTGAAAGCATTTCTCCTGTTTGATTGTGTGCAAAGTTTATTTCCATTTTAATTCCGCTGCAATTTCTCATTCATCTTCATAATTCTTAAACGAAAACACAATCAAAAACAAACTCAGATCCTAACATTTTCTTTTCTCAATAATGATAGAAGTACATGTAAATGCTTGGTATGTTCTTCTTTACTCTTGGAGTAAATTAGTATATCATCTATAAAAACAGTTATGAATTTATCCAGGTATGGTTTACATATCATGTTCATCATATCCATAAATGCTGCTGGGGCATTGATTAAACCAAATGGCATGACTATAAATTCATAATGGCCATACCTTGTTCTGAAAGCAGTTTTAGGAATGTCCTCTTCCTGTACCTTCAGTTGATGATATCCTAAATGTAAGTCGATCTTGGAAAAGAATCAGGCTCCTTGAAGTTGATTTAATAGATCATCGATTCTCGGTATTGGATACCAATTTTTAATTGGAATCTTATTCAATTCCTTGTAATCAATACACATCCGCATTGATCCATCTTTCTTTTTGAAAAATAGCACAGGTGCTCCCCAAGGTGATGAGCTAGGTTGTATAAAACATTTTTCTAATAATTATTCTAACTGTTTCTTTAATTCCTGCATCTCCGTTGGAAGCTAAACGATAGGGTGCTTTGGCAATTGGTGCAATTCCTGGTATTAGATTAATTCTAAATTCAACCTCGCGATCTGGCGGTAGTCCGGGTAATTCTTCTGGGAAAACATCCGAGAAATGAGATACTACAGGAATATCTTTTAACTCTTTTCCTTTAGTGCTAATGATTGTCGAAATCATATACACTATTCCTCCTTTTCGTGCGTAGCTTATAGCTTTCATCACATAGATGAATTTTCTTGACGTTGTTGGCTTGTCTCCCTGAATTGTGATTCTTTCGCCAGTTGGCGTATAAACTTCTACAGAATTTTGATCACACAAAATTCGTGCATGATTGGCTACCAACCAATCCATTCCTAATACGACATCAAATCCGGCTAGATTCATTGGTAACAGGTTAGCGATAGACTTATGACCTAAAAATTCTATCTTTCCTTTCTGAAGGATTTCGCTTATGTTGATAGAATTTCCATTTGTCGTCTCCACCATACAGTCTTGGTGAAGTTTAGTTAATGGTTGATTGAGAAGTTAGCAGAAAAAAGTATTTATAAAACTTTGGTTAGCACCAGAATCAAATAATACTTTAGTATAGACATCATTAACAAAAAACGTACTGGCAATTACATCAGGGATCATCTTAGCCTCTTCTGCTGTCAGTATGAATGCTCTGGCATTCGTCTTGGGTACTTCTTTTGCCTTTGCTACTGGAGCTAGTTTTGGACAATTTGGTCGGATGTGACTGGTCTCTCTGTAGTTGTAGCATATTCTGACGTTAGCTTTGTTTCTACATTCTTCTTCATTATCCCTAACTTCTTGCAGAAGTTGCAATACCTCACACATTTTCCGGTACGTTTCCTTTTACAGAACTTACAGAAGGGTGAAGAAGATGAACCTGCTCTTTTCCCATCATAGGAATTACCAGAACGTAGCTCCTGGGTAATCCTTTGAGCAAGATTTTTCTTCTGGTTTTCTTCCTGAGTGTGTACTAGTCCATTAGTCAGAGTATTAGCAAGTTCCACTATTTCTTCAATTGTTTGTGGCCTAGTTGCCTTGAACATATCTCTAATTTTACTGATTAATCCCCATATATAACGGGAGATTAATATTGGTTCTGGTGAGGCTAGTGTAGGTACTATCCTAGCATATTCAAAGAATTTGGTAGTAAATTCCCTACAATTTACTCCAATCATTCTATGATTCAGGAATTTATTGGCAATTTGCTCCTTTTCATGACGAGGACAGAATTTTCTTTCGACTATATCCTTAAAGTTGTTCCATTCCATGTTGTAAACCATGTCACTTCCCCTTGATTGTAGAATGGTATACCACCACTCTAATGCTTCATCTTTGAAAAGATTAGAAGCATACATGATCTTGTCCTCATCTGCACATTTACTTATCTTTAAGACTGCTTCAGTCTTTTCTATCCAGCGTAAGGCTAAAATGGCTCCTTCGTTGCCTGAGAATTCTATTGGTTTGCATGATAAAAATTCTTTGTAAGAACAACCATATGAGATGGTTCTCTTTCTTTTTGGAATTGTAGCTTTGATGAGAATTCCATTATCTCCATTCACACTGTGACTTGGCTCGTTGTGAGTACGTTTACTACCTATTATGGTATTATCGTTTTCTGCCTTTTTATTAATAGTGTCGATAATAAATGGCAGGGAATCTATTATTCCTTGGGCTACTATGTGTTCTATTGCACTTTTATCCACTTGCTTCTCGTTATCGTTATTATTCTGGACTTCCTGATTTACTTCGTTTGACATCTGAATTGCAAACATTATCAGTTGTTAATATTACAAAATAAATTAAACAACACATATTCAAGCATATTGAACCAAAATCGTCGAGCATTGCGACATTCTACTCTTTTTCATATATATTATGCATCAATACAAAATACAACTGAAAGTCTAAACGTTAGTGATACATATATATATAAGTGATATATATATATATACACTAGTCATTTACCCGCGCGATGCGGCGGGAAACATATCACTTAGGTTGGTGAGTTTAGGGCTATGTACGGGGAGGTTCGGTTTTGAGCCATAACTAAAACCAAATTCGCGATGCAATGGAAAACATAACACTTGTTAGTAATTCTAATGGTGTGCATGAGAAGGTTCAGTTCAGTTGGGTCATAATTAAAAGCTAAATTTTCGGCTAAGGTACTTTAAAACCGGTCTTGGGGATTTAAAGAGTTTTAAAAGGATGTAAACAAACCGAACTGCGCCAAGCCAATAAAAACACAACTATAAGCTCAAAACTAATCAAACCAATCCACCTAACTTGTTTTTCTTAACAAGCTAAGAGTTTAAACTAAGTCACACTGCATTATTATTACTTTTGTAATCTAAAATGATGAGTTTTCATGTCGGTTTGGTTCAAAAATAGCTAACACTTCAAACCGAAGTTGAAGTTGACTAATCGAACTAATTATAACTTTTATTCAACCAGAGAATGAAAAAAGGTAAAGCTACTGTGAATTTGGTTCTAGCCTTGTGCCACTGAACAAAAAGCACCAATCATTCTTTCTTCTTATCGACCATCTTTTGATGTCATAATACTCATTCTTTGATCTTCTCAACCATTCGAAAAAGTCCACCAACTCTATTCTATTCAACTCTATTAAATTTTAGTCATATTTGACAAACTAACTAAATAAGTTTGTACAACCGTCATTGACTACTTCAACAACTTTGTGGCGGATTCGTATTAAGCGAGAACATAATTTGAACCTTAAAACGATAAAAAAACACATATAAGTTTTGTGTATATAAATAAGCACTCGCGCTTCGCGGTGGAATGAGTTTTTAACCGCTATAAGAGACAGTTAAATGATAACACGCTACATTCTATATACCCAACAAAATGTATAGGGGGGTTTTGCTTACATTAAATGTAGGCAGCGAAAGTTATAAAAAAACAAAACTCACACTCTCCGTTTATCTATAAGCTTTCATCAGTGGTTTCTAAAAAAATCCAAGGCATGTTTTCAAAGTCAATAAATTTAAAACGTTAATACGAAGTCACAAAAGATAGAAAAAGCAATCCACTACAACATATTAGCTAAATGTGCACACATTGTTGACATTTTCACGTACTTAAAAAGTGAATATAGTGAGGTTCTTCATGCTTCTGGTTTATCTTCATATATGCTTCTAGTTTAACATTATATCGGAGTCTCCTAACAAAATATAAACAAAAAATAACAAAATTTAAAAGAAAACTATCCTGTGCTTCGTCGATTCATTACTATTAATTGGAACCTTCTCCGCTAAGCGTTCCTGTATATACTCCACATAAAAGCAATCAATCAAAAAACTTGTTCCTGTTAAACTTGCTCGTGCTTCGTCGATCCATTACTATTAATTAGAACCTCCTCGGCTGAGCATTCCTGTATATACAGAGGAGAAGTTGATTTCTCATAGTCCACATAAAAGCAATCAATCAAAAAACTTGTTCCTGTTTCTATATTTTAACTTGACCGATAAAGAGTATAATACTTGGTGACATAGACATGTAATGCATAATCAGACATTATAAGCCATAATAAATTTAGACCATTGGAAGTTACAAGTGGCAAAAAAAAGCAGAAAAAAAGTTAAAAAGATGGCATAATTTGTATTAACAAGAGCCTTTTAACCACAAATGGTGACCCTTCAACGTCCTTGCGACTCTGAGAAACAAAAAGAAACAAAAGAAGGAACATACAAAGAAACTCAAAAACAATTTCTCAAACAAAAAAAAAAAAACTCTTCCATGAGAATAATGCTGAGTATTTTTCTGAACGTAGTGTAGATTCAAATTTATAATATATATGCTAAATTATAGAAGATCCGTCTACCTAAAACTTCTCTATATAGCTTCGATATCATCCAAATTTCAGTGTCAGTTATGAAGATGTATCCATGTCTTTGCTGAAAAGTCAACTAACATATTTGACTATTTCTATATAAAAATCAAAGAAAGTCAAACATGTTGAATCAATCAAGCCATAGATAGCTACCTAAAGTAAATGTTGGTGCATAAAACTACCTAAATCATTTAATTCAAGAAAATAGGTTACTGAAATATGCAGTCTTGGAAAGAAGAGTTTACACCATAAATTTTAAATAACAAAATTAAAGGTTTGACATAAAGTGCTTTGTGCCAACTAAACCTATTTACACCAACACTAAAAGTATCTGTTTTGACCCGTTAAGAAGGGTTGGAAATTCATTTATGTTAAGATTGTGGGTTGATTCCACACTTCCAGCCAATACCCATTTAGTTAATCGTGTCGATAGGAGATCAATTTTTGTCATAAGTCTTACACATCTCAATTAGGTCCCATACTGGGAGTCTCTAGTATCTCTCCCTGTTTGACCGATACATCCACTTTTTAAAGTAAATAATCTAAAGTAGTTATTATTTCAATCTATTTTATTCTATCTTTCTTAGATTAACCAAATGCATTCCAATCCATGATAAAATTACCCACTTTAAAACATTACCCGACTCGACTCCTTTCTGTGTTGCTTTTGTGACTCAACAAAGCGTCATTTACAAACTTAAGTTCGGTCAATATTCCTTCCTAAAATTTAAATAAAAACATTCTGTTATGTTTCATTATTATTCATAATGGAAACATTGCCTTTTTATCAAGAGCGCGAGTTAGCTCAGCAAGAGCATGTATATCGGCTTCTCTCGCCATGATGTAAGAGACTTAAGGATGAGCATAAGTTGCATGCTGTGAAATGACAGTTTCTGTAGCTTTAACAGTTGTACTGGACACATTATGTCCCTGTAAAAAACGTATTTATAACAATTATCATATTACGAACAAGAAAAATAAAGGCTATTTTTAGAAAACTAACCATTCGTTGATTCAACATCGTGTCTATAACAATTAGATAATGTTTTATAACCTGGCTGAATAAATCATGTGGAATAGCGTTGAAAACTGTCGGTTTTGTTCAATTTTGACTTAATTATAGAATAGGTCAACTCAGGTCGCATTTTATTTTGAACAGGTCAAATAAGTAAATTTTAATAAGTTAGTGAAACCAAAACAGGTACATTGAGTCAAAACTCAAAAGTCTCCTATAGTGTATTCATATCATTAGATCCTCTTAATGAACAAAATCAATCTTTTAATGAACAAATGTGTTGTAAGAGTCCAAAAAAATACACACCAAAGACATTAAAAAATCAAATCAAAAGTTACCTCAAAATGATGTCACTGGTTAGAAAATCTTACATCAAGTGGTAGAGGCCTAAAAAACAAAAGGGGGGGGGGGGGGGGGGGGGGGGGGGGGGGTTCAAAACTACAAAACACACACCCCTCTAACAAAAGTGTGGTAATAATTAGGTGCCAAAGCAACCAGCATACATATATTCACAAACTAACCGATCAATAAATTCTAGGGTTTTGAAGTTGAAAATGTGATTCCTAAGGACATTAATTAACAAGCGTATATAATGAAATTAACAAAGAGTGCATATACGAAAAAAGGAAAATAATACTTACATTTCCTCAAACTCAGAACCTGCTATATAGAAAAAAGAACCCCTGCTTCTCCAGCAATTACCTATTCACTTCACCTGTAGGAAAAGGCATAACAACAATGACCAATCCTACCCTTTCAATATGCATATTATATATATAGTATATATATTTATAGGAAACTTACTCCAGTTGGAATGGTTCCCTCTCTTTGCTCGAGATGTACTCGATGTCTCAGCCCCACCAAAAACTGTCAATCTTCGGAGAATATGTGGAGTCAGCTGCAAAAGTAGATAAAAATTCAAAACCACTACAAACTTAACACAACAATTCACCAAATATAACAAAAAAAAACAGAAATAGTGTTATACCACAGCTAACCAACAATACATCTAGTTTGACAAAGTCTTGGCTAAAAAAACATGAGATCGCTTCGGCAACAGATGTCCCTGAAATAAATATAAAGAAAATTACTAATTATGTGAATTACACAAAGACCAAACACAACAAACAAGGAAAGGTAAGAGTCTTGATTTCATTATACTCTTTGTCTAACAGTCTTGATTTCATTATACTCTTTTTCTAAAATCAAACGGGGTAAGATAAGAGGGACAAAACTCATAACGAAATGCACCCTACCCAAACAAACAAACAAATTAAAAGTGAATAAAACCATATCAAGCAAGGGAAATAAGATAGAAAGTAGGGTTACACATTCATCCCATACAACACCAGTAATCTAACATGCGATTCAAGGATTACAAAGATCTAGCTCAATTTCTAACAAATTGATGTATGTTTTTTATCTATTCAATCAGGGATTACAGATTTTGAATTATTACCCTTAACAAACCAGAGAGAATTGATGCCCGTGTAGCATCTGATGTAGTAGAGAACCCAACTGTAAAAAAATATATCAATTCACGTACAAAAACTTGATTCTGAAATTTACAAACATCGAATTTCAAAAGTTCAGTACATGAAAACTTGATGCAGCATAGTAAAAGTTATCTGCTGGAACAAAACTAAACCTGCAACAATCGCCAGTGCTTTCAAGCATTTTCTTTGAAACATTAGAGTAGCTTCAAATTAGCATACCAAAGCACAACAATAAGCATTTGACTACAGTCATAGTGCATTGACCTAATCACAATCCATAATTTTAAATTCAGATGGTCAATTAACAAGTAATTAGCTTAAAATTAGCACAATCACGTTATTTTGAAGCAAGTTAGGTTGCTTACCTTGCTAAAGAGGTCTTAGGGTGGCCGATCTACACAAAGATGTCACAAGCAAGGTGAGAACAGGTCACCGAAGCTTGCCAGAACTTTGCCAAAACCCTGTATGAACTCCTCAGCTTTCTATGTGATGTCGTTCTACAATATCCACAAACATATTGAATATGATGGTTAATTCATGAATACAAACTAAAAAGTAAAACAAAAAACCAAGCAATTGAAACAAAGATGAAGTTATTTACCATTTGGAGTGACCCAACATTACCAATTAACACAGCCTTCCTCTTGTAAAAGCTCAAAGGCACCTCATTTCCACGAATATCCTGTAAACTTAATTTCACAATAAAGACATAAATTCTCACTCCCACAATTTAAGGTCCAAATAGAGTCAACATTTGACTTTCTAGAATCCACATACAGTAATTTCAAATTCTCAGATTCTACACCAGTTTTGTAACGTAAACAAAACCCAGTCCCATTATTACATGAAGTTTGATATAGTAAAAACTAATAATCAACAAGAATTTATAAAAAACTAAGAACTCATAAAGGATAGCCAGATGGTTCACAGATCGAGATCGTTTGATGTTGGAGCTCCAACAAACCGCGTATCGCCACCATGTCTGCAGCCATCAACAACCACTATCTGGTAGCCAAACATCCATCTATCATCGTAATTACAACCAGTCCCCAAGTTACCAATATCTGAACAATAGACACCAAATTTGAGTTATTGAATCATAAAGCAAGAGTGGAAGCATCGATTATTACCTTTGTTGGCGGAGATAGCAGTTATGTAGTGAAAGGGCTCGCCGGAACCCTAATATTCTGGCCGGAAATCTTCACAACTTTCTGTCACCAAAAACTCACCACAACTTGTCCTCATAACCCTAGAATCGACCAGAACTGTTCATATAGTCGTTACCATCACCAACTGCATCTGCTCCGCTGCTGTCAGGTCTGCTGTTCATGGCGTAGAATAGCAGCCATACCTTGCTCATACGTCACTGATCGGCAGATCCAAACCCTTCACCACCTTCAAACTCAGTCGATTGGGTGTCGTATAGAGAGAGATTCGCTGATCTGGTGTCATTGAGAAAGCCAGATCTTGCATCGCTAAGAGAAACCCTAGATCTCCTTCTGAATCGCCTGGAGATAAAGCAGCTCGATGGGGCGGATAAAATGCTATGAGAATGAGAAACCCTAATTGTGTACCCCGTGTGTTTTTTGAGTGAAGGGCATAATTGGAATTGTAAATTATATTGTGCTTTAGAGGGTTGTACAACATGCTTTAGGGGTGTTTTAAGGAAATTCATATGACCTTAAGAAGTCCTTTGGATATGCTTATTAATATAGTATAGATATAGATATAGATATATATTATATATCTTTAGTAGTATAGATTTTATATTATATTTTATATAAATATTGTCAAATTAAAATAAAAGTACCTATATATATAGTATAGTATATTAGGTTGTGGTTTTTCAGTACTGCATTTCTCTCTCGTCATATTTCCAGACGAGATTTTCTCCTATGTGGCGTATCCTATTTCCTTCCTCAATCAGACCTTCACCATAGTGGCGAAGTTCAGCTACGTTTTCCTGACTCATGGGTGGTAATATGGCCGGTATTGTCACACCCTCAATTTCCACATCCGAAGTACTACCGCGAGGCGTGTGACTGGCCAGGATCAAGCAACCAATCATATTGAACAATTATAATAATAGTAAAATAGTTCCACCAAACCAATATGACTAGCAACAATTAAAGTTAAAGTCCAAAGTTTTTAAGTTCAAAACAGCATTTTAAGATAACAGCGGAAGCACAGGTAAAACGGTTCAAACATAAGTTCACAGTTTATAATTATTAAAAGAACCCAACACGGGTTAAGGCGACCACTACACTTCCCAAGTTGCAAGCTCATGTCGTCACTGATTACCTGCAAAGCATGCAGTAGGGTGTCAACATAAAGTTGGCGAGTTCACTAGGTGTCCAGTTTTAGTTCAAAAACGTAAGTTGTTTAGATAAAATATTTATAATCACGTTATGAGGAGCTACCCCATCTGTAAGCTCACTAAAATGTAGATAGCGAAACTGGTGACGTTGAGTTGTTGTGCCCCAAGTCAATGTCTATCATCATTGACCAAATTGTAAGGCCTACTAGTTCACGCCCGATCCCCCGGTCACGGTGTGAGGTTTGTCAAACCTAATAGCGCTATCCACTAATATCATGTTCGCCCCCAGCGATTAATCGGTATTGTAAGTGGGGACTTTCCATGATAGAGTTTCGTTTAGTTTGCTAGTCATGATTTATAAATAGTATCCAAACCAAATGTATTCCCCCCTGAAATAGTAGTTTAGAGTGCTCAGTCGTATTCCCCCCGAGAATAGTAGTTTAAAAGTATCCTTCTCAAGGATAGTGGTTCGTCCGTATCCCCCTAGGACGCATGCTTTTAGTGTGTGTGAACTCACCTCGGTTTGCTCTATCGATAGTTTACTTGTTAAAACAACTTTGATTAATCACGTCCTATTATTGTTACCATAACTAGTTAGGTTCGTATTCATATTGTCACTTATACATGTATTCAGCACGTAGCATATAAGTAGTATGCATTTCATAACACAAAGCAAATCATGAGAATACAACTTAGTTTTGTGAACAGTAGCAGACTGATATTAAAACAGAGGTGTTCTAAGTGTGTGACCCAACAGTATGCATGGCCCAAATCACTAAGTGTGCGGCCCAAATTGCATGTATGTTGCAAGTGGGGCCTGATAAGAAGACATCAGTCGAAACCATGAGGTCTCGACTCGAAATCAGGAGATCTCGAGTCGGAACTAAAAGGATCACGAGTCGCAACTATGCGATCTCGAGTTGCTAAGATATCAGTCGAAACCTCAAGGTTTCGAGTCAGGCCTTGAGTCGGAACTAGACAGGTTTCGACTCGCAACCAAGCTGGTCTCGAGTCCCTTGATGTGAGGTGTCTTGTTTCGAGTCGGAAACATGAAGATCCCGAGTCACAATCGGACAGGTTTCGACTCGAAATCTGAATCGAAACCTCAAAGACTTCTATCTGATCATAAACCAATCAAAATCCACTAACATTTATCCTACCCGTACAAACCCTAAATCCGATCAAAAGCACAACATTTCAAATATTTTTAACTATTCAAACAGTTCATCAGGGTTTCATCATTCATCAAAATAGATCTAACACTATATCTTCTAACACAGTTTCATCCATTTCACTAAACAGGAACATATATAACCCCTTTATCATATGAATCATCATGACACTATCCTCCTAAACCGATCTAACCTAAATCTTATAACACAACATCATCTACATTGTTTCGTCCATTAAAAACAATCAAGATCCTCAACATCATTCATCTCATAACTCAAAACAGTATTGATCAAACAAGTTCATTTATGTCAATCAAACAAGCATATCATCTTCACACAACAGCAAGACACAAACAAGTTATGCTATTCGTTTCATTTAATACACGAATCCTTCATCAAATTAGCATCTTTATCATTTATTTTTAACAAAAATGGAATCACACTAACCGGATACTAGGCTGCGTAGGAGTGAGGATGAAATGAAGCTCCTAATCAATAATTTCTAGTTATTCTCGGAGTTGATGGTGCTGTCGTCAATTCGGTGATGATTCAGCCGTTGGATGCACGAAGAAAGGGAAGAACTTAGTGTTGTTTTTAGGGTTTTCTAGAGAGAGAAAGAGGATAAGGAGAGAGAGGGAATGAGAGAATGTTTTGGGATTGATGATGAATGATTGTTGCCCAAAAATATTCCTTTGTCGGCTGACAAGGAGGGTTTTATACTCTTTCCAAAATCGTGCACCTCTAGGGTTTCGAGTGGGCTTGCATCAGCTGGGCCTGGCCATGAATACATGACCCATTTGTCCAACAGTGAGGGGTGTTCGGAACTAGAAGTCCCGACTCAAAAGCATGAGGTCTCGAGTCAAAACCGAGGGGTTTCGACTTCACTTTTATATATTTACACATTAGCACATAGTAACATGAATATTTATATTATACATTTTCACATAACTACCATATAATAAATCCGTTCATTATCAATCTAATTCTCGTTTAATAAATTCCCATAGTTTCAACATAAAAGAAATGTGCAGGAAAACCCAAAGTGTCACAGGTATGGGCTCGTTGTAAGCTGGTATGGGTTCTCTGTATGGCATGTAAGGATATGGGTCGTTCATCAGGTCTTGAAATGCCCAGTCATTAGTCCACCATTGTTCTAGTGGGTTTGGTGCTGGTAACCTGGGTATTTCATTAGGGTTAAAAGCTTGTATTGGCAGTGGGTTTTCTTAATTTGGTTCTGGATACATTGGTATTGGTGGTATGGGTTGTTTTGGGTATAAAGGTAATAACTGAGGTTCTGGTTCTGCTACACGTTAAGGTCGAGCTCATTTTCTGTAGTTCGGAACATATCAAGACTAGCTAATCTCCTATCCAGTTCTTCCCACAGAGGTATAGTTACTTGAATCTGAGCAGTTCCATCAACTAAGGTTATTGTTGCTTGTTGGGTTTTCCTTTTTCTTCTCTTCTCCCTTTTCTCCTTACTAAACCATCCCTTTTTCTTAGGTGGAAAGGCTTCCTCAGATTTTGCTCTAAAAACAAAAGGTTCTTCGGTATCAGCCACGTATCCGGGTGCTGTCTCAGATAATCCTTTATCCATTGGAGAATTGGATATGTGACGATAGGCGTCAGATGTATTTTGATGACTCATACTATGAACTCAAAATCGTCAAAATAACATAAAAATCATAATATAATTATTAAGATTTATTTACACAGAATAACATATAAATTTCCTAACACAATTGTTTAGAATTTAGGTATTAAAAGAACACCTAAATGGCTTAAACTAGTGGCTCTGATACCACCTTCTGTCGCAACCCCCTACCCCACACTGGGAGTGGGTGCTACGAGCCTGACTGGTGGTATCAGTGTTTATTAAATTTGCAGCGAAATTAATCATCAGGATCGTAGTTAGGAAAACCTTTCAGAGTTTGTAAAACACCAAACTTTTATATTTAAACAAATGGGTTAAAAACCATATTCCATTAATAATGTATTTATAGGGATAAACCCTAATTGCTGAAAACATAGACTTCTTCTTTTATTCAGGTAACTATAGCCACTTTATTTAAGCCTTGAGTGCTCCATAGCTGGCTTCTAATAGCTTCACATCAGGTTACCTAAAACGCGTTTTGAAAACATTTTATCAGCAAGAAATACTGGCGAGTTCATTCCATTTTACAAAAATATATTGTTATACTTTACAGTATTAAGAAGGATATTACAATGTTTATATCTACCAAAAACTCAATCAGTATTTGTCACATTGGCAGTTACAATGACTATGGTCATATTACTATTGGCTAACTTTCGTCCAATAGCAATGCTTGACTAGTAGTGTATACAAAACCCCACATACCGGCAGTAATTGGAGAATACAAAGACTTAACTACTATAAGTATAACTGAAAAACATTTAGGGTTTTATAAAGCAATTTGGTAAAAATAGAGAATGACTCACTTTGAAGTTTTAGGGTTTTACTATAAGCTTTCTGATAATATTTTCTGGTGATTTTCCTGAGTTCCTAATAAAAATATACAATGCACACGTATTAGTATAATAACTCAATTCAACTTTATCAGTATATCACGAGATCAGAACCCCAACATAGTTTAATAAGCATAGCCTTTATCAGGCAGCGCCTTGACATCCGTTGTTGGGTTCAAGATCGATTGGACAGGGTATCGAATCAGTGATCAGGGGTTAAAACACTTACAACTGGACTTGGTCTTCCTTAACGAATCAATTGACAATAATACCATTCATTTAACCTGTCTGACTTAACTGGGTTTTAATTTTTGAACTGAAGTGGCGCGTTTCCAGTATGTCAGGAAGGAAAAACTGGTGCATTTTTTAAAATTGGCCTGAAATGGTAAAAGTGAACAAACCACAGGGAGGAAAATGACAGTTAACTCCAAAATTGGCTTTGGTTTGGAGGTTTCACCGCCCCTATTTTATCCGGTCTACTCGGGTTAGAGTCTAAGGGGCTGTTTGGCAACTTATGAATGAGTAAGCGCTGAATCTGTAAAACTAAGAGTCAGTATAATGATTAACCGTTTAGACGCAAATGTTTAATCAATTCAGATAAGAGATCTTAACCATTCAGACTCAATATAATGCTTAACCATTCAGATGCAGACGTTATGTCTGAACCATTTAGACATCTTCTCGCAAAACAAAAGCTCTGAACCATTAAGTATTCAACCAGTAAAAGTAAGAGGTCTGAATAATTAAGAGTTCATTAAAACCTGAAACAAACAACCCCTAACTACACATGGTTTTGGTTTCTTTATGTTTTATTATTACGTCATTCACACACATGTATTTTTATTATATTCTTTTGAAATGTTATCATCAACTAATTCAAGTTATTGAATTAAAAAATGAAAAAGAAAAGATCAACATCCAACGGACTGCATTAATTTATTTAAATTCTTTTATCACGTAGTATTATTTTATAAAAACAAAATGCAATTTTATTTCTCCTATTTAACAGGTGAAGAAACACTAATGTGTAAAAGAAAATGTTAGTGGATTTTTATGAGAAAACAAAAGGAAAGTGTGCTAGTATTTATGTGCAAAAAATTACTAACGCTAAGAAACTTTTATAAGAAATACAAGTATGTTATTTCTTATGTTAATGTGAGGGAGTCCATTTGATAAAAACTTATGTCTTTTTAAAGGGACGTCTTAGATTCAAACCTGACAAAGAGAGTTTATTTAATTGTTGGTGTAGTAGTAAGCTTTGCCCCTAAAAGACTATGTTATTTCTTATGGTATTTTCCCTTCTTTAAAAGAAAGATAAAGAAAAAGATTGAGTTAGACCTGGTCAGCCCGGTCCAGGTGAGTTCCCACACAACTCATGGAATTTAAAATTCAAAAATTAAACGAGTGTGAATGGGCCTAATGGTTAATCATAGCCATAAGCTCATATACAAGGCTCAAATATCAGCCCGGTATAATCCTAGCCCGCTAATATCGGCCTACTTTTTTAAAATGAATTTAACTCAGCCGCTTAGATGTTTCGTGAAAAGAAAATATATATAAACGTAGGGTGGAGATATAATAGGAAGTTTATTTGGCTAGGAAGGCTAGGAAGTGATCTTGACCATCCATTTACTTAATCAAGGGCTAAGATTAAATCAGGGAAATTGAAAGTAAAAGAAGAGGCGCGTGACTTTTTTCAGGGGCAATCTAGTCAATCCAGCCAATAGTTTCTCTCTCCTCCAATTCCCCCCCATTTTTTAAACGTTAATAACTCTTTCATACGACATTATTTTTTTATAAAAATTGCACCAAAAAAACGAGCGTTTTTTTATCTTTAAAATGAGTATACTATTGCTATATTTTGAAAAAAAAAATTAAAACCCAGTTGCGTAAAACGCAATGAAAAAAAAACCCTAAAAAATGACATTTTTCTAAAACGCAATGCACCAAAAACACAAAGAAATGACTTTTTTGTAAAACGCAATGGCCAGAAAACACATAAAAATGTGTTTTACCTAAAACGCAATGCACCAAAAACACAAAAAAATGACTTATTTGTAAAACGCAATGGCCAGAATACACTTAAAATGTCTGTTTTCTAAAACGCAATGGACTGAAAACACATAAAAAGTGTTTTACCTAAAACGCAATGCACCAAAAACACAAAGAAATGTCTTATATGTAAAATGCAATGGCCAGAAAACACTTAAAAATGACTCATTCTAAAACGCAATGGACTGAAAACACCTAAAAAATGTGTTTTACCTAAAACACAATGACTAAAAACACTTAAAAATGTGTTTTTTCTAAAACGCAATAGCCAGAAACCACATAAAACTCTCTTATTTCTAAAACGCAATGGACACATAAAACTGTCTGTCACTATGCCGCCCCCGGACCCCCGCAAAGATCGTAAAACGCAATGACTAAATCAAAATCCCAGATCATGAAAATGAAATTAAAGAATTTCTTACATGGATCGAAGCCGATTTCTTCATCAATTGACGGAATTTGAATGATAGAAACACTTATCAACGCTCGAATCGAACGAATCGAGTGATTATCTCCAAAATCACCGGAAAAAACGAGATTTTTTTACGAAATTAAACTGGGTTTTCTTCAAAAAAAAAGCTGAAGAACACGTTGATCGGGTTCTGAATCATTGATTTGTGATGAAAATCGCACTATAATGTAGTGATTATTGAGATAGAAAGTGAAGAAATAGTTGAAGATGGTGGATTTTGAAAATGATGGGTTTTTGAATTTACTGGGTTTTGAAAAAGGAAGAAGAAGGAGTTGGATTGACTAAAATACCCTTTCTCTTTATTTTAAAATTTGCCACATGTCATAATCCTATGGCTTCCTATCCTTCCTAGAGAAAATTAACTTCCTATTTGATCTTTACCCTATAAACGTATATATTTATGATAGTTATCTGAAAAGAAAATACATGAACGTGTATATTTATGATAAGTCATAAACACATAATCTGTATGTGTTGCACATGTGTGTATATATTTCCATTACTTTAAAATAGTTAATTTGCATCCGAAACACGAAAAGAATAGTATAAAACTAGTGAGATTATCAGTGCTACGTGATGGGGTTTCGTTCGATATATATTTTGGTTTAGTATAACAACCCACCGAAATAAATAAACTGAAAAGAATATCGGTACATTTTTTACATTGATCGAAAACCATAAACATAGATTTAAATTGGACAGCGAAATTGGCTAATTTTAAATTAATTGCAAATGGAAACTTAAACGTAATCTTAAATAGGAAAAATTACAAGTTTTGTCCTTTATCTTTATACCACTTTTCAGGCGGTGTCCTTTTAAACGAATGTTGACAGGCGGTGTCCTTTACTATGTAGTTTGTTGCAAGTTTAGTCCTTTACACCCAACCCAGTTAAAAAAACCCTGTTAATTGATGACAGGCGATGTCCTTTACTAGGTATTTTGTTGAAAGTTTAGTCATTTACCTAAGTATTTTGTTGCAAGTTTAGTCTTTTACACCCAACAATTAACAGGGTTTTTTAACTGGGTTGGGTGTAAAGGACTAAACTTGCAACAAAATACCTAGTAAAGGACACCGCCTGTCAACATTCGTTAAAAAGGACACCTCCTGAAAAGTGGTATAAAGATAAAGGACAAAAATTGTAATTTTTCCTCTTAAATATAACTTCAATAAAAAAGAAAAATAAAACTAAAACACTAAACATAAAGAAAAGTATAGAAATAGAAATAATAAAGTCCAAAAAAACAAGAAAGAAAAAAAGTACATAGAAACATGTTATATTTGACTGGACATATTCTGAAGAAAAAATGACATCGAAACGTAAATCAACTTGAATTTACGCCAACACGTACAGTAAACTAAGCACATGATAAAATAGTTACGACGCGTTGTGGCGATTTAAAAACGCAAAGTGACTCAAATTTATACCGTCTAATGAAAATGTATTTTATTTTAGAGTAACTTACAAGTTTTGTTCTTTATGTTTACACCAAATTGCAGGCGTTTTCCTTTAGCGCAAAAGTTGACAAGTTTTGTACTAAATGTTCCAAAATCTTGCACGATATGTCTTTTAGGCCAAACCCAATTAGATTTTTGGTTAAGTTTGGTCATGTGCCTTGCACATGACTCATGAGGGCATTTTTGTCATTTCATTTTCAGGGACTATTTTTGTGTAAATAACTTATAGAGTTAATTGCCAAAATCGTCCTTGAGGTTTGGGCAGGTTTGCCATTTTCGTCCAAAATGACACTTTTGTACTAAATTGCCCTCAACGTTTGTAACTTTTTGCCACTTTCATCCAAAACACAAACTTAGTTTATTTTTTCTGGTAAGTTGAGAATATTTGATGAAACTGACAAATATAAAACCAAAGGGACGATTTTGGCAATTTACTCAAACTCTTTTAAATCTCTTTTATTTAATTAATTTTGTTACATATATAATAAAAAAGAATATACATGCAATTTTTATATGAAAAAAATAATAGCTTTGTCACATAATTTTTATAAATTTTCATCCAACCACTAACTATGTTAATTTTTCTATTAAGGCGAAGGATGTTTATAAACTAAGACAGAAATTAATTTCTAATTTTTTATATATCTCAGTTTTATAAAAATAAAATCTACTTAAATCTCTAAATTTTATAAAACTAAAATGTTGGTGACCTTATTGAAAAATTCGCTCCTAAGAAAAAACAGAAGCCAGTGCCCTCCCCCCCCCCCCCCACTCTATCAAACAACGTATCGTTACCAAACCTTAAAATTACCCACCAAATTGTAATTATAATGCTATGAACCAAAAGTTTCTTTACTCAAGCCACTCAAAATAAGTATTAGTTAGTTATCCTCATAATCTTAATTAAATAAATATTTTATTTCTACCAACACATTTTCTAGGTGCTCAACACATTTAAAAAATATGTAACGTTTTACAATTTTTTTCTATCTCTACAACTGATAAATACTAAAAGTTGTAATCGATTGTTATGTGTTGCCCACCAATGACGTTTTCTCTTTATAAAACCGATTTATATAAAGAAGCTGTAAATTAATTTCTGTCTTAATTTATAAAATTTAAAACATCCTTCACCTTAACAGAAAAAATAAACTGAGTTAGTGATTTGGATGAAAAATTATAAAAATTATGTGACAAAACTATTAATTTTTTTTTCTAAAAACTCCATGTATATTCTTTTTTATTATATATGTAACAAAAATAATTAAATAAAATAAATTAAAAAGGGTTTGAGTAAATTGCCAAAATCGTTCATGTGGTTTTATATTTGGCAGGTTCATCCAAATATCCTCAACTTAACAGAAAAAATAAACTAAGTTAGTGGTTTGGATGAAAATGGCAAAAAGTTACAAACGTTGGGGGCAATTTGGTACAAAAGTGTCATTTTGGACGAAAATGACAAACGTGCCCAAACCTCAGGGACGATTTTGGCAATTAACTCTAATTTATATGTAGGGAGTATTGTGTAAAATATATATATATATATATATATAGGGGACCGCTAAAATGAGAACCACCTCGAGTTGTAAGAACCGCGGGAACTACACCGTGGGGGGCGCGGTGGACCAAATTTTGTTTTCATAAACGTAGATGCATGTATAAAAACACCATTTGTAAAAAAAAATTCAAAAAAAAATGTCGTGTGTGTAGTTTTGAGCGCCACAAGTTTGTGTTTACGGGACCCGTAAATCTAGCCGGAAAATTTACGGGTACCGTAAACACAAACTTGTGTTGCTCAAAACTACACCCACGACATTTTTTTTTTGAATTTTTTTTTACAAATGTTGTTTTTATACATGCATCTACGTTTCTGAAAAAAAAAATTTGGTCCACCAAGGCCCGGATCAAAAAGTTCTCGCGGTTCTTAGAACTTGAGATGGTTCTCATTTTAACTTAATCCTATATATATATAAAACTTATATGCAATTTTTAGATTGATTGTTTCCAAGGAGGGAGAGAGATCGAGGTGGGTGATGTTTAGATCATCACCACAAATCCACCACTTTTGATCCATCTTCATCATCTAACTCTGGTATGAGTTTAGATGATGCCCAAATTGTCAATGTTAACAACCCCCAGCAGCCATCACCCGAAAGACATGTCGATTTGGGATCAAAGAGATCTCGACAAGAAGGAGATGTTGATTCCGAAAGGTATAGCAGCATAAAATTTGAGGATTTTGACTTCAATTTGTGGTTGTATTGGTGTTTATAGCCACCATTTTGATTATGAAATTGGTGTATTGATGAACAGGTTCTGATGTGTTAGGTTTTTTAGAGTTTAATTTTGGGTGTTTGATTCTAAAATGGGTGTATTGATGAACAGGTTCTGATGTGTTAGGGTTTCTAGAGTTTAATTTTGGGTGTTTGATTCTGAAATAGGTGTATTGATGAACAGGTTCTGAAAAGGTTGTGTTAGGTTTTTTAGAGTTTAATTTTGGGGTTTAACTCAGAAAGATGATGAACAGGGGTGGATGGTGGTGAATTGGGTGGTGATGGTGGTTTTGATGTGTGGGAGAGGTACGGTGGTGGTGCGGCTAGGGTTTTTAGTGGCAAAGGTACAGTGGTGGTTGTGATTGTCGGGAATGGTGGTGGTGGGTGGTTGCAGTAGCAGGTGGTGTGGGGTGGGGTGGGTTATTGCGGCGGAAGATGGTGCGGGTGGGTGGTGGTGGAGGTGGTTGATTCGAACATGTCTGGATTATCCAACATTTTGTTTACAGGGAGATGATGATTGATGAGATAAAGTTGAATAAAATGAGTTTTTGGTGTTGCAATGGATGTTTGAAGATACCCACAAGAAGAAATTAGGAAATCATATACTTTGTAATTAAATTGCAGGTTTAAATCATTGAAGAAGAAGGGAAGGTGTAAGGTTTGAGAGAGAAATTACCATTTTACCCTCATGTGCATTGCATATGACAGTTTTTAACTGAGATTTCTAACCAGGTTTAGCCTAAAGGACAAAACGTGCAAGATTTTGAAAGGTTAAGGACACCGCCTGTAAACTTTTGGGCAAAAGGACAGCGCCTTCAATTTGATGTAGACATAAAGGACAAAACTTGTAATTTACTCTTTATTTTACTCGACTCGTTTCCGAACAAAATTTACATCAAAACGTAGACCAATTGAAAACGTATATAAAAATAAGCACGAAAGTGTATGATATTTGACCCGACTCATTTTCGAAAAAATTACGTTAAAACGTAGACTAACAGAAAATGTACATAATTATACGGATAAGAACATATTATATTTCACCCAACTCATTTTCGCAAAAAATTTACCTCTAAACACAAAATAACGCAAATCAATTTTAGTTTATACCAACATGTAAATAAAAATAAACACTTAAAACTTGATTATAGAATTTCTATAAATTTAAAGGATTGTAAGTGTTAACGCTTAAAGTTTAGAGGTAAAAGAATACAAAACTACAAATAAAAAAAATAAAAAAAAATCACTGAAAAAACACTTAAAAAGATAAAAGAAAAGGCAAATAAAAAAGTTGAAGCACTGCTTGGCACTATGCATCAAAGTTCATAAATGTTAGTTATATAAATATAAATATATAAATATAAATATAAATATAAATATAAATATATATAAATATAAATAATGCGTGGAGTATTTTATTATATTGCGTAATTTCGCTTATAGTTTTTTTATTACTAAAAGAATAATGTTGTTTGTTTAATGTAATTGCGAGGTTTAAGATGACAATGATAATTATAATTATATTGATAACCAATGTTTTAAAAGCCGGTTTTTAAATCACATCGGGCTAGGTTTAGAAATGGTTCAACCGGTTGTACCGGACAGTTCAACCGGGTTAACTAATTAACTCTATAAATCCATAAAATACAATTTCAACTTAAAAAATAATATAAAACTACATCATTCCATAATAAAAAAATATTCCAAAAGTTAATCCATAATAAAAAAAATAACCCAATGATCGATGTGGATTGTGTATGAAGTTTGATCGATATTGACTGTGGACGCTAGGTTTTACTAAAAAGGTAAATCGTCATCTTTTTGGCCTCATAAAAGATTTCAGGTCCAAATTTTAACCTTGCCCGGTACCGGTATATCAGCTTAAACCGGTATAACCCAATTCACCGGCGATACAACTTCTTTGCCGTTTTCTCAGTTTACCGGTATGATTTATGCCGGAAAAGGTTCCAGCATCCGGTTTAAATGGTTTAACCCGCCAGTTAAAACCGGTTTTTAAAACATTGTTGATAACAACAACAACAAAATACTTGGATTTTGGGTTCTTGATGGTTAAAGTTCTTCTCTGCTAAACAAGGCTATGAAAATGTCAAATCGATGAGTCTGGAAAAAAAATGAAAAAAGGATAATAGTTGGTTATAAAAACAAAAAGCAAAATTGAATTTTCATAATTCCAACTTTAATATATTGGCCGACAACAGTTTCAACTATATAAAATGTTTTGTGACAATCTCGACTTTTAACCTATTTTCACTCAGTAATTCCATACTAACTAAAAGTTAACCTAATTAGTTTTTGCTAATGTAGAATACCAAATAAACAAGCCACGTGATCAAAACTTTGCGACATAAATAGTCCATGTTATTTAAACTTTGATTTATTTTTCACATAAGCAGTTCATGTTAGTAAAATTTTGACTTTTTTTGCCACATAAATAGCTCACATGTCAGCAAATACTAACTAGATTAATTTTTAGTTCGTATGGAATCGCCAAGGAAAAATAAGTTTAAAAATTGAGTTAGTCATAAAATATTTCATTAGTTGAGACTATTGCCGATCAATATATCAAAGTTGAGATTATTAAATTTCATTTTTCCTATAAAAAAGTAGTATAACTGAATGATTGAAGAAATAAAATAAAATAAAAGAAAGTATAATCATGTTGGTTAAAAAAATATATATATGATAGCTGATTGGAAGAAATAAAAGAAGAAGAATAACAAAAAGTAAAATAAGTTGTTGGAAATAACTAATTCACATGTACAAACACCATAGTTTTTTGTACAATCTGATTAGAATTGAGAAAGGGAACAGTGAATATGCATGTTCGACGCTCCAGATTGAGTGAAGTTCAGAGATAGACTTTATTAACTTGCTTTTGTTCAAAGAGTTTTCATTTATTTCCCTACAGTGACTTCAATTTGATTCACAGTTCCTATTCATTCCAGTTTTATTCAACTAGTATCCGGTTATTTCCCTGCAATTCCTGTTCATTCCAGTTTCACGATTCCTATTCATTCCAGACAGAGCCGTTCCTACGTTTTTGGAGGCCCTAAACGAACTACGAAGTGGAGGCCCTTTTACAAAATTTTCCTTTTCAACATATTTAATAACAAAACCCTCCTCCTTTACCCGGGCTTTCAGTTTATAATTGGCGTAGTTAATTTTTTTTTTTGAAAGTTATACAAATATATAACGAGTGTGGTGTGGTTTCAAGTTTGAAAAACTAATATTTAAGAAATAATATGTTCGATTACTTCAAAGTTGAGCCAACACATGTTTAATGAAAGACTATTAAAAATAGAGTATAACTGAAATAAACTTTATGAATGTGATTCGATTAAAGCTTTCTCTTAATCAATTTTTTTTTTCCTTTTTGCATAACCGGATTTAAAAGTTCGGATTCGATTCGACATTGCTAAAATATAAATCTATTATAGAGATTAACAATGAGCCTTAAACAACAAAATAAAATAATAAAACAAGCCCTAAATGCCTAACAACAAATTGAAATCATAAATAAGCCCTCATTCCAGTTTCACGATTCCTATTCATTCCAGATTTCCAGAACTAATTGGTTGGTTTTGTTTTGTAGCATCTCATCTTTTTTTGGTGCAACAGAACTGGATATATCAAGTTTCGTATTACAATAATGAATTTCTTTTGTGACATGCCAGATGCGTCCTTTAAAATATTTAAAAAAAATAGACTATAATGTCATAAATTGTCAAAAAGAGGGGCCACTAGTATAAATGTTGACTTTTGTGGCAAAATTCTAAGAGCATTCACAATTAGGGATGAGCTCGGTCCGGTTCGGTACCGAACCGGTACCGGTACCGAAAGAACCGGTACCGAAAATCCTCAAAAGTGGGTACCGGTACCGGTACCGAATATACCCGGTTCGGTACGGGTATTTGAGGGTAAAAACGAGCAAAATACCGGTACCGTACCAGACCGGTACCGAAAATGTCAAAAGTGGGTACCGAATCGGTACCGAAAAGGTACCCGGTTCGGTAAATTCGGTACCGGTACCGGTTCGGTACCGGTACCGGGTCCATTTTGCTCATCCCTATTCACAATCCATCTCTCAAATTTTAGCAGTGAGCTTTTTATATTAAGAAAAGTGATTGTAGGTGGTTGTGAGTAGAGAAGAGAGAAAACGTTATTGTTCATCTGTAAATTTGAGAAGATACTGTTCACCCTTTATAAGTTTTTGGTTTATTGAATTTTAATAATCCTAAGTTTCAAATGTTGGCCGATAATAATCCAAACTTATAAAATTCCCTCTAACAATCACAACTTGTAAACATTTGGCTCCCAATGATCCTTTGCTAACTGGGTTATAACTCAGTTAGTTTTTTGCTGACATAGCTGATGATGTGGACACAACTTTGTTATTTGTTGACTTGGCTGCTTATGTGGCACCATCACCACCTCCACCTCCACCATCTCTTCCAGCCACCACCCACCTCCACTACCACCACCATCCACCGTCTGCCGCCACTAATTCACCACCGGAAAAACACTATTACCTCCAACCACCTTTATCATCTGCCATTGGAAACCTCCGTCGCCATAACCACCTCTACTCCATTATTTTTAAACTTTTCCACTGATTGCTAATGAATTCTTCAATAATAAATCCATTCATAGGTTCCTTAAAACCCAATTCACTCAACTAATGAACCGACCCAATCAACCGTGAACCGAAGCAATTCCATCATCATGTTCTTTGTAATACACATAACCAGTTGTCAAAATAAAGCTTTTATCAGTAAAAAAACCTGTTGAGTTCCTATAAATTTTAAAGTTACATGAAGAAATATTAGATTCATGATATCCACAATATATTATAGAATAGCAAGAACCCAGTTGAGCTAAAGCAAAACCCATGTGAATCGGGTTAACAGTATCCATGGGTTGGTTCACAGTCATTCGAGTTGATTCATTACTTTAAATGAATAGGGTTTTAAAGAATCCATGGGTGGATTGAAGAATTCATCAATAGAAATTAGTGGTAAAGTTTAAAAATGATGGAGTGGAGGCGGTGATAGTGACAGAGGTTTCTGATGGCAGATGATGGAGGTGGTCGAAGGTGATAGTGTTTATCTGGTGGTGAATTGGTGGAGACAGACGGTGGATGGGGGTGGCGGTGGCAGTGGTCGGAGGTGATGGTGGTGGGTGATGGTGGTGGCTGGAGGAGGTGGTGGTGGTTGAGGTGGAGGTGGCAGTGGATGAGGTGTAGGTGGTGATGGTGCCACATAAGTATCCAAGTCAACAAATAACAAAGTTGTGTCCATATCATCAGTCATATCAGCAAAAAACTAACTGGGTTATAACCCATTTAGCAAAGGATCATTGGGAGCCAAATGCTTACAAGTTGGGATTGTTGGGGGAAATTTTCTAAGTTGGGATTATTATTAGCCAACAGTTGAAACTTATGATTATTAGAATCCAATAACCCTAATTTTTTAATATATTTTGAAAGTATTTTAAAAGTGGTTGTAAGTGGAGAACAGAAAAGATAATGATAAAAGTATAAAAAAATATTATTTAATTGAAAGGGAAGATAAAATTTAGTTGTTTTAGTGAAATTATAGGGTAAAAAAGACAGAAGGAATGTGAATACTCTAATAACTTAGACTTAAGGCCAATGGAATTATGGAAATAGTGGCT